>JAWWEQ010050442.1:0-11569 GCA_035583055.1 Torymus tubicola
TTCAGGGTAACATATGGGATGGTTACGAAGCGATTTAGGTGATTTAAAAAAAAAAAAAAATTTTGACCTCTCGATTCACCTGAGAACTGCCCATATACATATATATATATATATACACTAGGGGGGGGTTCCCCTCTTCGCTCCGCTCACCAACCTCCTGATAAGCATTTTGTACTAACAATTTTAGAGTAACATCGTTTGAGTTAAAGAGTGAGACCTTTTGAACTTTCATGTCTTGGAGTCACACCTTTTGAGTTAAAGAGTGACACCTTTTGAACTTTCATGTCATAAAGTAACATCTATTAAGTTAAACAGTGATACCTTTTGAACTTGTATGTCATAGAGTGGCACCTTTTAAACTTTTGTGCTATAGAGCCACACCTTTTATGTGATAGAGTGACAGCTTTTGAACTTTCATGTCATAGAGTAATACATTTTGAGTTAACAAGTAACACCTTTTAAATTTATGTCATAGAGTGACACCTTTTAAACTTTTATGTTATGATTACATCTGTTGTGTTAAAGAGTAACACCTTTTGAACATTTATGTGTTAGAGTCACAGTCACAGCTTTTGTGTTAAAGAGTGACACATGTTTTGCACTTTATGTTATAGAGTAACACCTTTCGAATTTTTATATGATAGAGTAATATCTTTCGTGTCATAGAGTAACACCTTTTAAACTTTTATCGTCATAGGTCAACATTGTTTCGCAGACGACGAAGCAAGTATTTGTAATAAATTGTTTGAAAACTATGAGGAGGGGTAGGAGGAGGGGTAAGAGGAAGGGTACGAGGAGGGGCTGAGGAGGGGTGAGGAGGGGCAAGGAAGGCGAGGAGGGTGGATGAGGTGCTTTGAGGAGCAATGTAACAAGATAAAAACACATTTTCTAATTACATTTCAACGTTATTTTACGGAGGGGCTGAGAAGAGGCTGAGGAGGGCGAAGTAGGGGATACGTCGAAAAAATCGCTTACAACTATATAATATAGGAAGATAACATATATGGTTGGTTCTCTGTCATGTCGTAGATGAAAATTTTATTTCGCTCAAAATTTTTTTATACTTTCTACTACATATTTTAAACTGCTATGAATTTTTTCAGATGTTTTTGACCTATAGTTTTGGAGATATAAAAGGTCAAAAACTGAATTTTGATGATTTTTTGCATTTTTACTGATTTTTATTAATTTATAACTCCTCAGGGAAGCAGTTTTCGCGATAGAAACAAAAATAGTTTTTTCTTGTAAAATTTTCTCAGCTTTTTAATAAAAATATTTTCAAAGCTTTATATGTACACTGTCACTCTCATACCTCCAAATGAAACATTAAAATTCAGAAAGAAAAAAATCGCTCGAAGGTATCTTCACCAAAAAATTCATGGAGATACCTTTTTATTGTATGAAGTATCTGTATGAATCCCAGAATGGCAGTTCAAAATATGTAGTAGAAAGTATAAAAAACTTTTAGCGAAAAAAAATTTTTCATATGCGACCTGCCAGACATCCGGCCATATATATATTAATAATCAAAGGATGCGATGACGAAATAATAATAACTTACAAAATAATAATATTAATGAAAATTGCTTAGGGAAAATGGATGTTTTATGTAAACATTGTAATGCGAAACATTTTACAGCTGAAAAAGTCTTTAATAAAGGTAATTCATTTAATGATTGTTGTGGTCATGGGTCAGTACAATTGGAAGCAATTCCAGATTTTTCACATGGTTTACGTTCTTTACTTGAAATAATCATTCAAAAAGTAAACCGTTTTTTGAACGTATTCGAAACTTGGTATTGTTTTAAAATACGAGGACAAATTTATTATGAGATGAATGAAGCTTTATATCCGTCAGAGAATGAGTATCCCAAATACACTTAACTTTTTATTGTTGATCCTCAAGAACATTTAGATTACAGAATGGAAGCTAATATAGGAACTGATAGAGAAATAATGATTAATTTAGAACAAACGCTGCGACAATGTAAAAAATTTGCAAAATCATACGAAATGATAAAAGTAGAAATAGATCGTCAACGAAAATTATTAGGATCCAGTACGGAACCTGAATTACAATTATGATTTTCTTTAAAACTTGGATACGATCGAAACAGGTACAATTTACAGAGAGCCCATCGTATAAAGAAAGCGTTATCTCACGAGTTAACTTTTATGAACCAGATTTAATTTGGCAGCACTGCCATCATTTTTCTTATTTAATTTTACGACCCAATAGTTACTACATTAAATTGTTCAGACATTATTTTAGTTATTATTTATCCATAATATATTTATTTATAATAATTTATTTCCGATAGTGATATTGCCCTCGCGTTGCGCGCTTGAGTAAATCTAGTTTGAAGTAAAGTCATCTTATAGCTGTACTTATTAGGACTATTATCCTAATTAATGACATTTCATTAATAGTATCTATAAATTTATAGATAATATCATATCTATCAGCCACTACGCGATGCGCCTTGAATCTTCCTCGAGGTATCCAGTGTTGATTAAATCTAGAGCTGCATTGGCTTCTGTTACAGCCGTACAGTCGAGCAGTGTGGCCAGTAAACAAATATATATAGTAATTAAAACCCGTGTTAATGTGGCGATTAATCACCAGAACCTGGCTACACTGCAGTCGAGCTCTAGATTTCGGCGCCAGTGCTCTAATCTTTGCTCTAGGTCCTCTTGACTCCAATGCGCTGCTGCCATCTTGGGACTCTAGTTATATAAAAATGTGATCACAGATATTCTCTCTCAAATTGGCCGTTCGTTACGCAAAATACAATGTTCGATTTCTAACTACCACACACAATTGTCCCAGGTTGCTCGAGAATGACGTATCTCGATGCAGCCTGTGATTGCGAGAGCGTGGCTAATGCCAAAAAACGACGAAAAACAATTGCAAAAATTATGCTACAAAAAAAGAAAATAAAGTGTTTTCAGTTTAGACCGACTGCACGCACGGGTGCAGCGAATCTAATAAAAAAGTCACGTTAAATTCGCTTTAAAATTCGCTTAAAAAAATGGAATTTAAATTAGCTACATATGACGACGAAAACAACAACAATCGTCGTTTAGATGCTCTCACACTTGCTTTACAAAAATTTAAAAGGCTCGGCTCATAATACTGCCCGAGCATAAACGTAAACAGACACAAAAACAAGCAATCGACTGTTTTGTGTCACCTCGACTTGGCGAGTTTAAATGACTGCACCGATCAGCTACAACAGTCTGCTGATCAGTCGGGTGCAATGATTCGGGCTCGGGCAAATTCAAATGAACGTGATTTAAATAGGCCGGTTTCGAACGCACCGGCCTCTAACCTTCTCCTTACCCGACACGTTAGGGGCGCCAGTTGTAACAATTTTATAAATAGCTATTTTGCTATATGTTCGGCTGCTCGTACCCTGGTACGCGATGCCGCGGGAGTCAATCTAAAATGACTTCCCGGGGATGCTGCAACTCGAAAAACTATTAACAAATGTTGAGTTCGCTAAACGAACTCATCTTTATTTGCATGGAGTAGATAGCTCGCGATATAGCTACTCGCGAGGCCGACCGCTCAGCAATGTTCGTCACTGCAGACGACGAACCCGCGGAGGCGGCGGTATCCGGGAGAAGGTTAGGCGAAGGTCTTGTAATGAATGAATAGCCTTGATGTATATATAACAATAACAAAGTCTATTCAAGTCGAAATACAAAGATACGCGTCGCGTTGCGTACGAAGAAGAGCACGAGATCCGCCGCTCGGCGCGGGCGAATCAGTATAATTAATTTTTGTTGGGCCGGTGATCGCAATACCGGCCGCTTGCTATTGTGAGCAGAAAACACAAGAACACGTTTGCAGGTCGCGTTACCGTTGACTAAGTGCAGGCTGTTGGTGGAAAGCGTCCTTCCCAGTCGCGACAACAGCACGGCGGGCACTCGTGCCGGAATACTTCCCTAGCAGGGTCAACGATGATGAGGCTGGACCCGGGGATAGCGTCGGTCACTGGAATACACGTATTAGTATAAGACGATCGCGTGCGCGCGGTTAGATGGCCCAAGAGAATCTGATTCGAAATTGAATCGAGTGCGACTTTGCAACGACGATAGTCGCGCTCTCCCCGCGCGCAGCTCCCGAATACGTGGCACGAGTGATGTAAACAAACGCTCGAGGTGCACGAATTCGCGGGAACGAGAGCCAAACGGGTTCGATAGAATACCGAAAACTGAGATGCTTATTTTCTCCGTATTTTATCTTCGAACCTCGTTATAAGATTTATAGATAACTAGGTTTTATATAAAACATTAATACATTTCTTCCTTTCAGAAAATATAAACATTTTATCGATGTAGTGGGCAGGAATAGCATCAATTTTATTACCAAACGGTATGACAATCCACAGAACATCCAGATAACTTTTAGATTTAAATATCTCACTATCAGAAATCATCACTATCGCTATCGGAAAGAAAAATATTATAAATAAATATATTATGGATAAATAATAACTAAAATAAAGTCTTCTTTACAGACATCATAGATTATAGTGAAAAAAATTATAAAATTAAAATCAATTATAAAATAAAATGTTTTTATAAATACGTATACTTAAGAACTCGCAATATAAGAACGTCAGTCATTCCTTTTCGTTCCATTATTTTACACTCAAAACAATGAGTAAATACACATTATTTCTTAATACATATAATCATGTTATAGTAAAATACCGATAATAAATACAAAAAAAATCTGGTTCATAAAAGTTAGCTCGTGAGATAACAGATTCATCCGGACTCCAAAATGACGACTTCTTCACCCGGATTCCCAAATAACGCCTTTTTCATACGGATTCCGAAATAACGCCTTCTTGATCCGGACTCCCAAATAACGCTTTCTTCATGTGGATTACGAAATAGCGCCTTTCTATTCGGAAGCGACGAAATGAATTCGCTGCTGTATTTGTTACTGGAGAAGATGGTGATATTCCTGTCATATGTAACAATACGTTATAAAAATACACAATTGTTGCGTTCCATCAGTTCTATGGATCCAAATGTTGAACCCATGGTTTATCCACTTTTTTATTCTCATGAAACATTAGGTTGGAATAAAAATATAATGAAAAAAAATAATAACAATATTAATAAAAGATTCATAGGAAATAGTAACACTGATGACAATAACAAAAAACAGGGTCGGCGAGTTACAAGGTGTGCTCATCTTGCCGTGCCACGATGATGATCGTGCCAATCATAGGATAAGTATGAGACATGATATATTTAAGGCATTTTTATTAGGACGTAAATTATTTCAACAATGAATTGTAGATAGTTATATCTAAGTTAAGAGGGATCGAATTGAGTACATTTGGAGCAATCAAAGACAATTATGAATCAAATCGTATCAAGGTTTAATAGATCATTTAAATAATAGTGTAAACGATACGAACAGTCAAGTAGGTAAAATGATTGCAGTACCATTAACTTTCATCGGTTCACCTAGGTATATGATGCACAATTATCAAGATGCTATGACTGTAGTTCGCAGGACAGGAAATCTGATTTATTCATTACTATGACATGTGATCCTAATTGGCGTGAAATCCAAGAGAATTTATTGCCAGGCCAACAGCCCTCTGATCGTCCTGATATTTGTACAAGAGTATTTCATTAAAAAAGAGAACATTTATTGTCAATCATTCCCAAAGAAAAATATTTTGGTGAAGCAACAGCTCATGTTCATGTAGTTGAATTTCATAAACGAGGATTGCCTCACGCACATATTTTAGTTACTTTAAAACATAATTCTAAATTATCAATAATTGATGATATTGACAAATTTATCTCTGTAGAGATTCCTGATCCTGAAAATGATCCAATATATATCAGATTGTAGTTAATAATACGATACACGGTCCATGTGATAATAGATATATAATTAATGGTAAATGTTCAAAACTTTTTCCTAAAGAGTTCCGAGAAGAAACTATATTATCAGCATACGGTTATACATATTACAAACAAAGAAATGATAACTGAACAATAGAACCACATAATCAAAATGTAGATAATAGATTTGTTGTACCGTATTATCCAGGATTATTACGTATTTTTAATTGTGATATTATCGTAGAAGTCGTATCTAGCGTTTTGGAAAGTTTTTTAGGGATAATTGTCGTTACAATGAAAAAAATGTTGTTCACTCGTTTTCGAGTCTTAGGGTACCGAGAGAGCTGAAATTTTCAGGGAAGGCTTTTTTAATAAGATACAAAAACATACTAAATTTTCTTAAGAAAGTTAATCTCAATGAAGAAGACAACAGATGAGAAGAATTTATCTATATCTATATGGCCAAGTCTTTGTCAAATCGAGAGGTCAAAAAATAGATTTTCTTGAAACTCTCAGAAAATGTTCTGCTACTTATTCTGGATATACCTGAATTTCTTTAGATTTTTTTGACGCATAGTTTTGGAGATATGAGAGGACAAAAACTGAATATTGATGATTCTTTGCATGTCTGACCAATTCTCATTAATTTATAATTCGTCAGGGAAGCATTTTTCGCGATAGACACAAGAATAGTTTTTTTGTAGAATTCTCTCAGCTTTTCAATAAAAATACTTTTAACGCCATACGTTTATGCTTTCCCTTACATATATGCAAATGAAACATATAAATTAAAAAAATTAAAAGTCCGATCGGGACTTTCTCTACCAAAAAACTGATGGAGATACCTTGTGATTGTCCAAGTGTCCTGCAATCCTGCAATGATTAACGATCGTTTTTAGATCTTAAAAAAATTGATTCATGTCATAATTTTTAAAAAAAATCGTACACAGGTCTGAAAAAAATATAATTGAATTCTACGAAAAATTAGAAGAAAAAAAGGCTATGTAAGATATTTCGGAATTTTGCTTTGTTTTTGAGCTAAAAATTAATCAAAATTTCGAATTTAAGATTAAATTTTATCAATATAAAAGGATTTTTTTGCTCAAGCATGTTGGTAGTGATAGCTGAGATAAAAAAGTATAAAAAAGTAGTGGAGATCAAGAAATTAAATGAATGCAGTTGCCAAGAAAGAAGTCATAAAGAAAAATTAGATTTAGATAAGTAAAGCAGACTGCTGTTTAAAGTGCTTTTTGATGTGAAAGTGATTTGTAAACGTAAATTTACGTTATGAAAAATTGTTTAGTTTCAGGGTGAATAATTGCAGGCTACAGATCATCATTATTTCCAGCTGTGTCAACATCCCATGGTAGGAATTCATAAACTGTATGGGAAAAGAAAGAACATAAAAGAAGTTTAAGGTAAATACTTGATTATAATAAGATAAAATATTATTGAAAAATGTATCTGTAATACCTGTAATCATTTTATCTGCAATATTTTTACTTTTGATATATAAGCACACATATTGTGTGCTTGTAAGTTGTATCATCATGGGCAAGACAATAAAATATGACCATCAGAGAAGTAATTGTAGTAATGCTAGAGAAATCAAGACCTTTTTAAATTGGAAAATGTTTTCTTGTTTGAGAATATCATAATAAGTAATAAGTAACATGTTGTGGGTGGGTTGAAATAATTTTGAGTCGAACAAATTCACTTTAAACTGTACAATATATTATAAGATAGTAAGCGTAGAATTACAATAAGCAATGTGTAGTAGTAGAGTTTACAAATTTAAGTCGCAGAAATAATTCTATTACAAAATATACTTAAAGTTACAGATTGTACATATTTTACAAAAAGATTATCAACTAAGATTTTGAGTGTTGTGTACAATGTGGTCTCATAAGAAAAAACCTTACCTGTTTCACAGAGTGAGTATTGCCAAGTATTGAGTTTTGCCGTGTAATTAGGAAATGAATTGTACAGATGAGTAGCGGTGAGTATTTCCTTATCGCTGCTGCTGATAGGTGATGTTGCTGCTGATGAGAAATTACAGAATTAAATATTATTGACTTAATTCTGTTTGTTGATGAGTATCACAAGTAGATATTATTGATCTACGTGTGTGTGAAAATATCCGCCGCCTCCAGGTGCCGAGTATATGTAGTTTGTAGAAGTACGGTTATCTCCGGCACGTGCTCTGCAACTAACCCCTGTAATCCCTGTAGTAGAGTAATTCCAATACTGATGTTGTGAGTGATGCCGTGTGAACCAGTGATGTTTTCTTGTTGAGTAGAGCCGGTTGAGAGATTTCACCAAAAGTACAGATGTGTGTCTCGTGGTTGTTCAACAGGTAGAGAGAGATATCAAGAAAGACTTCCGCCTTCTTCCTTGTTACACAGGCACTCGCGCAGGAGTCAAATTAGCATCTCTCCCATTAGACAATGGGGGAGAGAGAGACAACCGTAATCACCTATTAACAGCCGTAGTCATTAGTTAGTCTCTCTTGCTGCTGAGACTCCGGGAAGTGCTGCCGCGCCGCGGCAGCGTCGCGAGTAGACCATTGAGCGCGCAACCGCGCGAAAATTCAAATTCAATATAATTCCCAAACATTTCTAAACTTAATTTTTTTCCATTATTTAAGTAAAAGTCAGTATGTATTGAGATTTTTCTATATTTTTTTATTGGTTTTCTCGGACATGGACGGTGAAAGATTTGGTCTCGTAGTTTAGAGCAGGTTTCAGCAATAAAGTCAAGATCTACATGCTTTATTTAAATTGACTATTTATTTAAATGTATTAATCACGCTAGTTTGGCTATATGTGTATAAATGAATATATCTGGAAGTTAAGGTGTTTATAGCGAATGTACGTGTTGCCGCGGTCGCGTTCGATAAGAGACTGTCTCTCTGAGAACGAAAGTGTCCGTGTGTGTATATGTTAGTATGGTAGTTTGTGAAGTGTACCTTTAAAATTCGTTTCTTTTCTGATAATCCGGAACATTCCGCCCGCCTTCGCCAGGCACTGGTGTAATAGGGTCATCCATCAGAGGCAGCAAACTAATTTTAGCGATCGGTCGAGTAAGAGTCGTAGTCACAGTCTTGATTTGGACGACATGAACCAAACCGCCTGATCCAGGGTAAGTTTCGACTATACGACCTAATGGCCATTTGTATGGAGGCATTATTCCGATTAATGCACAGATCACCGACTGTCACTTGAGGTTTTTGGGTGCGCCATTTTGGTTGTTGTTGTAAATCATGCAGATACTCCGAGGACCAGCGTTTCAAACAGTCTTCATACATTTGACGAGGTAGTTCTCGACGCGATAAGCGATTCATAGTCAAACCCAACACCGAAGGTCCAGGTACCGTTAGCGTTGGCCTGCGCATAAGAAAGTGCGCTGGAGTTAACGCGGTGAGATTCGTAGGATCGTCTGTCAGTGGCTGAAGTCGACGCGAGTTCAGGCAGGCTTCAATTTGTACAAGTAAAGTGCTCATTTCTTGAAACGTAAGGAAAGCGTTACCAATTACTCTCTTCGAGTGATATTTGGTTGATTTAATCACTGCCTCCCAAATTCCACCGAAGTGAGGGGCAGAGAGGGGGTTAAATCTCCATTCTGTTCCGTCATTTGCCAGAAGCTGTGCAATCTCCGTAGACTGAACCTTAGCCTGCTGGAACAGAGCGCGTAGTTCCTTGTCAGCTCCAACAAAGTTCGTTCCACAGTCGCTCCAAATAGTGGCACAGATTTCTCGTCGAAAAACATCGACAAAATCTTGGGTGGAGTATCCATCAGTGACCTTTAAATGGACGGCTGGAGTCGATAAGCAAATGAACGCTGCGATGTTACCTTTATAGGGTTGAGTGCACGGTTGCACGCGTTCCTTGGCACGTCCCCATAAGCTGAGTAGTGGGAGTCGCCCGTAAACGCCAGCAACGGAAACATTTAAAGATGATTTTTCTCACAACTTGACGCCTGCGTATGATTCAGAACCTTTGCCTTAGATAGTTGAGGACCAATTGCGTTCCACCATGCAATGTCTTTTCATGGGCATTCCATACTATTAATTGAGTGAGATATGATTCTCTAGATACCTGTTTCGTACCTGTTTTGTAAATCTAACGAGAAGCAGCGCTCCAGACAACTCTAAACGACGCAATGAAATCTGTTTGAGAGGGGCCACCTTAGTTTTTGATTCTAATAATATTGACTTAACGTCACCTCGCCAGTCCATGGTGCGGAGATAAAGGCACGCCGCGAATGCTCGCTCGCGTTGAATTCTTGTCTTTAAGAATGAGTCCAACTCGTCCCACGTGATGGGCTCAGACGAATCTACAATTGATAGTTCCCAGGCACGTCGAGTTTCGGGGTCAAGACGCTGCACTGTGATATAGTACAGAACGTCATCCATATTATCTACCGGACGACCAAGCACCTGTAATGTTTCAATTGCCTCTGTGGTTCGATCTCGTCATCGTTTTAGGTTGACAGCTGATTCAGCTTTCAATGTTTCCAACTGAAGAAGAGGGTCGGAACATGAAAAGATTAAATTTCGCTTATTATCGTAGTGGTCACATAACCTCTTCTAGGTACGCGTATAATTCTCCGCTGCGATGAGAATTTTTTTATTCAAATTTGCAGCTTTGTCCGATAAACCTTGCTTTAAGTAGTGCAGACGTTCCACACTATCCAACGTGACATCGTTTACAATGAGAGCAGTAAACATGTCCTTAGATCCTGATCAATCTGAGTAATGACCCAAGAACCGAGAATGGTCAATGGACGGCAGTTTACGTTGTACAGGCCGTTGCTGTCAAGCTGGGGGTGGCTACGGGGCAGCGGGCTTGAGCACTAAGAGGGCGTGTGCGTATTTCACCCGTTCATCTAAATAAACTTCTTCAGCGCATTGCATGGATTTTTTTTAAGTAATCGAGACTCGCATGATCCTTTGTTTTGATGTCCAATATGTCCCTATGACGGTTCACGATGTCACTCCATTTGTTGTCCAAGCCGAGTAGACGGGTTTCCAACAATCTTTGAGTCGACCCCTTCTTTTTTCCATTGACAAAGGATCTTGACATTAAATCTATGTCATCTTCTTGCTGAGACATGAGTTCTTCCATCACGAGATTTCTTTAGAGATGAGGCAGCAACAGGATGTTGCAGACCTTTAGCTTGAGGGCCTCAATACAGGTGGGAGCGCTCTTCACAGTGTGTATGAGTAGCGCGACAGTCAAAATCGAATGTGTTCTTACGTACAAGAGCGCATGCTGGAGATTGCCTCGGTGCGTGTACAGAGGCAGAGGAGCGAATGCATACCTGTGTGGCCAATGTACAAATATATATATAGTAATTAAAACCCGTGTTAATGTGGCGATTAATCGCCACAATCTGGCTACACTGATACGTACAAGTCAGAGGAAGCCTGTACACGCACCACCGAACACAACAGATTAGAGAGAGAGAAACACGAGATGCCAGTTCGAGAGAGCGGGCGAGCACGCGTACGCGTGATATAGGCAACAGAGAGAGAGAGAGAGAGAAAGAGAGAGAGAGAGAGATTAGATTCATTTATTTCTGTACAGTGTATTGTACAAACGATTGAAAGTATGAATAGAATAAGTAGTATAATAATAGATATAGAATAGTATAAATAGTATAAAGAAAAAAAGTATAATATAAT
>JAWWEQ010050444.1:0-11567 GCA_035583055.1 Torymus tubicola
GCATGTCGAATCGTTGAAAAAATAACTCCAATGTACTCACAGGTACTAGTACATTAGCTACTCCATCCAGGTTTACACCTCCCAACGGTGAGGGCAATACCTGGATGGAGGACGTTAAAAGCGCGGATTGCGTCGCGTTGATTACTTGCTCGTCCTCTTCTCTCGTATTAATGAGTGACGTCGCCTGAGCGACAGTGTCGCTTCCGACACTGTTGCTTGGTCCCGGCTTGAGCGCCTGCGGGTAGAGAGAGAGAGAGAGAGAGAGAGGTGATAAAGCGAATTAAATCTACCTAGCGGAGGCGCTTATGTCGTGAAGGAGCGCTGCCACTACTGCCACATGCTATTAGGTAAAATCTAATAGCAAATTAATTAGGAATTCGAATCATCGCGCGCAACAGGTGGCAGTAGTACCACCGCAATTTCGCCTGCCGAGCAGGACTATCGCCAAGGAGAGCCAATCAGGAAGCAGTAACATACGGCCTAATCAGCTAATCGGAGGGTTAGACCGGCCGGAAAAATCGCGAAAGAAGCTCACTTACTGCGTGTGTCAACGGAATAGTTACCGCCCTATATACTGCCCTTAGAGTGAGAGATAGAAGATGTATGATCGACGAAGAAGACACGATTTTCTCGCCTTTCCGGATAAAGTCAGTCGCGAGAGCATATGTGCAAGTTTATTTTTTTTTTGTGAAAGCATAGAGAGAGAGAGTAGTGTGTAGGCGTAAATTAAGCGAAGTTGAGGAGAAGTTAGAGAGCAGAGAGAGTTTGATTATTGCGTAAAAAGTGTAACGAGGAGTTAGAGCGCAGGTAGCGAGGGCCAAGGTAGAAAGAGAGAGAAAGTACGAAGTGAGTAGCCGTGAAGATAAGCCCAGGAGTGACGCAGAGGATAGATAGATAGATATAAAATTTATTTGTAATACTGTACAAAAGTTAATACAGAGCAAATATTTTAAATAAATAAAAATGTGAGATCACAGTCAAGGCACAACAGGCTCACAGCAAGTCGATGTAATACAGTGAAAATCACAGAAATGGTAGCTACAAGTAATATGTTATACAGTTACCATCTATCGGTCAGTATATAAAATAGAATAAAAATAATAAAAAAAAAATTTTTAAATATAAAAGAAATAGTACGCAACCAATAAGTCAAATAAGTCAATGTGTCAATGAGTCAGTGAGTCAATATGTAAAATAAAATTTAAATAATAAAATAGAGGAAAAAATAAGAAACACACTTACAATATTAGATTCACGCACACACACACATCCCTTAAATATATTCATACCGCTAAAATAGTGTATATGGGACAGTACAAGAAAATAATAAATTAACATTCAAAGCGTTTAGTCGCGTTCGGTGAGGTACCTTTTAACTGCCAATTTGAACCTACTGACAGACGAGAAGTTACGAATCTCAGCAGGAAGAGAGTTCCATAGGCGCGCTCCCTGTACCTGAAACGACTTCATGCCATACTCTTTCGGCATAAGACGGGGTTCAAGTTCTTTTGTCTCACCTCGCACACAACCCCGGGGCACATACTTGGTGAAGAGACCCACCAGGCAGTCCGGAACACGCATGCGCACGATTTTGTACATAAGTACAGCCATAAAATACTGTCTCCTGTTGTCCGTGATCATCTCTCCTAAGACCCTTAAAATATCGCACGCCGAAGTTCTGTAGCATCTGCAGACGGCGTCTCTGTTCCTGTGTTGCATCTAATAGCACTACGGAACAATAATCCAGCTTAGGGAATAGCAATGTCTCAACTAGCTGCTTTCAACGAGTCTGGGTAGTATACTTTTTGAATAATCGAAGATGGTAAAGGATACTATTGAACTTTTTCGCAATTCCATCAACCTGATTCTTCCAAGTTAATTTTGAGTCCAGTGTAACACCAAGGCTCTCAACAGAGTCGGAGTCAGAAATCAGTGTACCACCGCCTAAGTCAACGCGAAGCGAGGACCGTTTGTTACCAAAGACCGACCACGGATAAGACGAAAGTGTTTGTTACCAAAGACAATCGCTTTCGTCTTATCCGTGTTGAGTTTAAACGTAACACCCCTAGCCCACTCCGAAACTGTACTTGCTGCCCGCCGAGTCAGAGCCAGCCCCTCCTTCTGTTTGTCTCTTGGGAATTGAAAGTATACTTGCAGATCATCTGCATAGAGTAAGTGCTGCACACTCACGGGGCTGAGAGACTCTTTTCGATCATTTATATAATGGCAAACCAATAGGGGCCCTAGTACTGACCCCTGTGGGACTCCTAGATTGGTGTTGAGCCATGTAGAATCACCAGAAAATCTTATAGACACTTTTTGTATCCTGCCTTCGAAATAGAAGTTTATCCACGAGAGGGTAGCCCTAGAAAGCTCCATCGCTCTTAGTCTCTCGAGGAGTTGAGAGGGTAAGATTGTATCAAATGCCTTACTAAAGTCCAAGAGCAGAAGAAAAGTCATGAATTTTTTATCCATATCTGAGCGTATATCGTCTGTTAGTTTAAGTAAGGCTGTCTTAGTGGAGTTAAACCGCCTAAAGCCAGTCTGATTTGGGTCAAGAATTCTATTGGCCTCAAGATACTCTGTCAGTTGGGTATGCGCAATTTTTTCAAGCACTTTCGAAAGAAAGCAGAGCAGGGCTACGGATCTGAAATCAGACGGAGAGGAAGGTACCTTACTTTTCTTCAACGGAAAAATACTGGCTCTCTTCCAAAGGGATGGGAAAACATTGCTCGTCAAAGAGGAATTGAAAAACTTAACAAGAAAACTGCTGATGACAGGCAACGCTTTGACAATAACACTTTGCGGAATGCCGTCCTCCCCACATGCCTGTGATGAGAAGTGAGATATCGCAATAATCACATCATTTATATTGATGGGCTTAAAGGCAAAACCGCCATAGCTGCTATTGGAGATTAGTCTGTGGCGCATCTCACTATCATCTTGCGGAGAAACTGACACCCCAGCAAAGTGCTCGCTGAGCGCATCTGGTGTAAACCCATTCAAGTCCTCAGTGTATCCGGGCAGAAGCCTGAGGCTACGTAACTCCTTCCAGACATCACCATCTTACAGAGCATCTGATAGTCTAGCTTGCAGGTAAGTGGTTTTAGCGTGGTCAGTTTGTTTGTCGAGTTTGTTGTGTAAGTCGATGACATGATCAAAGCCAGGTTTCAGCAACGCCTAAAAGGTCATAGGAGGGGTCGTCATTAAGAAATTGTCGGATTTGGTGAATATGTGCCCGAAGTGAGTTCACACTGACAAAATCCAATCCGCTTTTAACCCCCTCTTACTCCCTGGAAACCGTCTAGACGGGACCCTGCTTAGTCACTCTTACTTTTTGCATTTTTTTTTGTTTTACTTTTACTAGTACTGGACTTCAATTTATTTACTTTTTTAGTTTTAGTTGGAACAGTAGCTTCGACGTTATTTGAGTGAATGTTTAGATTTTCTTGCGACGTTACAATTTTTGGATTATCTATTGCCTGCAAGTAGGTAGGCGTACTGAACGTAAATGCACGTTTTCCATCGCGCATCCTGGCTAAAAATCGCTCCTGCCTGTGCCAGATATATTTAAATCCAAGCTTCTTAGCGAGTGACTTAAGAGTTTGGAATTCTTGATATACTTTTTGATTCCAATATTCATTAATAAAGATGGAGGCAGCAGGCAAGGACGTAGTCCCGCTAAGAGACGCGGAATGTATATGTTGCGTATTGAGTCCAGTAATTTTGTGCTTTTGATTTATGATCTCGCAGGCAACGTCCCAACTGGAGAACTTGACTAATAAGTCAGTGGTACCACGTGACCTGTCGCAAATCACCTTGGCCTCTGCGTCGCTTGTTTTAGTGGATGGCTTATTAAGCTGCTGAACGTCGATAATATCAGATCTATCTAAAAAAGGTTGAACGGTGCTCAACACGGCATGAACAAAATCAACATGCTCAATATTGAACGAATTGTAGTCAAGAGCACTAGAAATCACTAATTCACCCTATTGATCAGCGTTCAGACCACTGTTACAATTTGGTTCAAAGAGTGAAACCTCATTTAACGTCGCGTTTTTATTAAAATAAAGTATTTATCTATGCTCTTAAAATGCTATACTATTCAACGGTGATGGAAGATTTTTATAATTGCAATGGTTTTTGGGTGGTACAAGTTTAGAATTAATTAATTCGGTTTGTTTTTTCGTTAACTCTTCAAGGAGTTCGCATTTTGTTGCGATTGCCTCGAGTTCGGTAGTTCGCTTGAACAGCAAGGCTTCTAGAGTATCCACCTTAGACTCAAGACCACCGATTTTCTGCGTTAAACTAGATAAAACAGACAGACAATCCTGCTGGGAGACAATCGCTTTATCCACGGTTTTGTTAACCGAATTCGCGTAGGTCACAAGACTCGAAATGATGGAACCCTTATTCACAACGGAAGAATCGAGACGTGTAGACTGATTTTTACAGTGAGCGAGGAGGCGGTAAGCGTTTTTGTGGCTATTGTTGCGGGGTATTTATTTCCGCCATCGACCCTCAATTACGAGGTCTGTGTGGAAAATATCGGGCTTACCTTTATATCTTCGCGCCATAGTGTTCGAGCGACCTCTGCGGGGCATGAATGTCAATAGTAAAGCCTCACGAACCTATCGGTTGCTTGCTGACACCTGCCGGACGTATAGTTGATGTAAGGGTGTCTTTGTTTACAAAGCTATTTTGCAGTTCGGCGGATTTTGTGATTATTAAAAATGACCATCACGATAATGCGCCAGCGGATTCATCGAATATTGTGCAGCAGTTTCTGAGTAAACACAGTATCGCATTGCTTCGACAACCTCCGTACAGTCCCGACATAGTCCAACCCAACCCAACCCAACCCAACCCAACCGAACCCAACCCAACCCCTGTGACTTTTGGCTGTTTCCAAAACTCAAAAAACCACTCAAAGGACAGCGATTCCATGACAAAACGACGGTTGAAAATAATGCGACGAGTGTACTCAAGGGCGTCCCTAAAAATGAGTTCCAGGACTATTTCGTGAAGTGGAAACATCGCTGAAACCGTGTTATAAAATCAAGTGGGGATTACTTTGAAGGAAGCCACACCCGCCCAATGTTGAAGAATAACGCCAGCGCGCAGATATTTATATTTGTATAAATTTTATATTGTGCGTGCGTGCGTCTCTCTCGCGTAGTGTGATCGTGTGCGCGTTTCGACCAATGCGCAGTTATTTTGTAGTTAGTTGCGATGCGAGCGGAATAACCTCTTGTTGTTGAGTAATTCAATTTAGCGCGGACGAAATAAAGTTGTTAAAGTATTACATTGAGCGCGGAGAGTTTTCTTTTATTTTATTTTATATTCTGTGTTCGAGAGTGTCGTGTGTCAAAGTATCCTTGTCGCTTGTCGTGTGATTTTTCACGTTCACTGAGGTCTTCGTTCGCCAGTCAGTGCAGTATTCGCCGAGGGTTTCGACCGTCCCCAGGTCGTCGTACCACACCACCTGCGCCCGAGAGTCTAGGTGTTCGTGTTCCCGCTATCTACCGCGTAGAGGAGTCGTAGGTTGTAGTACAAGTAGTATTTTCCGACGTAACGGGGGGGTTTTAGTAAGTATTAGCCCTCAGGGCGAGCTTTGACGTGCGCATTAGGGGGCAATAAAGTGCCACGTCACAAACCGTTTATGTCTTCGAGTACGATTATGAGCATAAGTACAGGTGTTCAAGGACCGTTAAAGAAAATCCATCTCACGTAATTGATGGTGGATTTTTATTGCATACGGCTGTTTAGCATCAAAAAGACAGCTTTTAAAATATACTAGATAGATACGTAAGTTAAGTCAAGAAACATTATTCAAGCAACAGCATTATAGTTTTTGACGGCTACCCAATGAACTCGAATTTATTTACACTGCAGCTGCAACGGGTTAGAGGGCGGTATTCGGGAAGCATGCACGAGTCGGGTACTCTAAATGAAAACGCGTGACTCGAGATGTAAGATAAAAACAAGAATGCTATTTATTCATTAAGTCAAGAAACAGTTAGCAAAGGGTAGCTCATAGGCCGAGACTTTTAGGTAAGCTGGTGCGCGCCGCCGGCTTTATCGCTTTGCAAGAATTCTCTATACAGCACGCAATGCCGAAATTACCTCACCGAGAGGTATTCGCGCAAGCAACATTCGCAGCGAATAGTTAGACGACATTTACTCGGGGCTGGCCAGCCATCGCAGTCGCAACGCACGTAGAGTCCGCGGGGATAGAGTGAATCCTCGCTGTCCCCGCTCGCAGACGACGTTGCTGCTTCTACTCTCTATCTCTCTCTCGAGGTTGGTGGCGGCCCTCTGGCGGTCACTCTTGCAGCGATGAAGGTGGGTCACGGCTGTTATATATCTTTCTCTATTTCTATTTTAAAATAGAAAATTTACCTCCGACTGAATCGAGTGCAGCACAGCATAGCTATAGAGTATATTTTCAAGTTCAACAATGGCTTGGACGGGAAGTAAATCCCGTTGAATGGGAATGGAAAGTAAGTCAATATGGACTGCAACCTATTGAATCAAACGATCCGCCAGTGCCAGAAGATGTACTGAAGGATATAAGGTGTAGGTGTATCAAAAATTGCGGTAAACATTGCGGTTGTGGAAAACACGAATTGAAATGTTCGGACTTTTGTATCAATTGCAATCGTGAATGCTCCAATTGCGAACAAACTATTAATGTAGATGAAAATGAACTGGAAACTCCAGAGGAATTGGTATCCAGTGGGCTGGACTTCACATTTAGTGAATCTTCCGATGATACAGATGACAGTACAAATTATGCAACACCCGCAAAAAAAATTGGACTAGAATAAAATAATGTAAAACCCAATGTAAAACATAAGTAAAACCAATATACGTGCCATATGGTTACTTTTTCGTAATTCATTATTTAATTTCGTAATATTTTATTTTTATATTGTATATTAAAAAATAAAACAGTACTATAAAAACAAATCCTTGGTGTATTTTTTATACTTAGTTATTATTTTACCTAACAACGTGCATGAGTATATACATAAGTAGTAAACAATATTAAATAATTGTAAAAAGAATAACGCGCGATAAAATAAATATCGTGGTTTTTTTATTTTTTATTTTAATATTTGAATAAAGCAAAAGTATGAATTCTAAACGTAAATAATTCTGAAATTAAAGATTTTTTATTAATTCCATTTATAAAATCTTGTAGATCTCATCGCGGCATGTTGATTAAAAAAAACTTATCTGTCTACGTCAAATAGTTGCTGAGAAAAAGCACTTTGAAAAATCGTATTTTTTGAATAGTATGTTTTCAAGCTGCGCGCGTGAAAGCGAGAGAGAGAAAGTGTTGTGCGAGAGAGAGACTGTCCCCACTCCTTCTTGACGGCGCGGCAGCGCGTCGGCAGCGTACTCGCGCACGTTCCCGCTGAACTCGCGCAACATTTTTTCTCACTGAAAAATGATTGCAGAAAATCTATCTATTATTTTTTGTGCAAATTTTGTGAATAGTTATTGTAGGGTTTCAAGATACTACACCCAAGCCGAGAGCATGATTTTAAACGTTTGTAATAGTTGCAAACACGTTTTCATCGATAGCTCCCAGGCTATTTATCGGAATCGAAAAAAAAATTTTCTTAAGGTAGTTCTGTAAGGACTCGTGAGTCAATGCAGTAAACACGAAACAATAAATATTAAATTAACATTCTCTTAGTCAAATCATGTATGAAAAAACTATTTATGAACTTATAAAATTTTTTAAGTAAAAGGGTGATGTAAACATAGAGTAGAAAATAAATAATTTGTAATTACACTAACTTACGATTCACGTAGTAGCATGAAATACGTTAGGAAAACGGCGATTTTCTATTTTCAATGATAAATATCTTTTTAAAAAGGTCGCCTTGGAACATATTTTTTATACTTATAAGAAAGAGCATAATTTGATTTTTGAGAACATAGTTTTTATTTTTGAAAAACCCACCTTTAAAGTATCAAACTTTATCACTTTCTATAACAATTAATATGATTCTCAGTAACTGCCATGTAAAAATGATTAATTTCAATAATTTTTTTCTCAAAACATAAGTCGGCAACCTATATTTTAAAAAATAGAGAAAAATTCTTTAGAGTTTTAAAAATACGATAGAATTTTGTTGCTTCCGAAACCCACTTTTTGATATTTTAGAGGACTACCTTAAACATAGCATTTTTCAAGCCCGTTTTAGCAGTATACTTTTTATTTACGAAAAGAACAATTAAAGCCTTTATCACTTTAATATTTAAATTATCGACTCCACCATTTTTTAATTTTAAATTGTTAATGATGTTACTTATTTCTTTTGGATTATCAACAGTATTATTATTTATTGAATTGTTTTACTTAATTCACTTCCAATATCATAAAACTAGTTGTTCAATGTCTTCGCTACTTCTTCAGGATTAGTGATTAATTGCATTTTCTTGTTATATATTTCATTTATTTGAACTCTTTTCTGCGTGTTTTTATCAAGCTTCTCGTTAATTATTTTCCATAAGTTTCTTAAGTTATTACGGTTTTGCTGAATTTGATTTCTATCAGAAATTAGCTTTACATTGTAAGTAATTCTATTTAGTATGTTGACATAATCTTTGTACTCTTTCTTAGTCACCTCGCTGTTTGGGTTGGGTTTGATATCCAAATTTTGTATAAAAATTCTTTTTTGTTACCATGATTGCTTTTGTGATCCGTCTACTTCTGGGCTTAAAATGTCTTTACACAATACCTTAACTTATTAATTAGTTCATTAGTGGCAACGTTTGGATCAGACATTGATAATATATTATTCCAGTTGACTTTTCCTTCTATATTGTATAATTTTTTATAATTTACTGCCATTTTAGATTCCACGACTTTGTTATTTTTTAATTTATTGATAGTTATGAAAAGAGGATAGTGGTCAGTGATCGAGTTAATTAATTTAAAAGTACTAGTGTTAATTGTGTCAGCTTTTATAAAGATATTGTCAATAATTGTACCATTGTAGTTATCAGACGGCCTGGTTATACCCTGAAAACCAGGAGTATAACCGTTTTCTAAAAATTTATTTAGATAGTCTTCAGTAATTATATTAAGACGAAGTAGATTAACATTGAAGTCACCCAAGATTAGATGGTTTTTGGTGTTTCTTTTATTTCTTAGATAATCTTGTAAATTATTAATAAATTCAACTATTAGTAGATCATGAAATCTGTATAAAGCTAATACTTCAAGTTTTTTATTATTATTATATTTTATTTTATATTACTCATTGTAATGCAGGAATTTATGATTTTAAGCCTACCTATATCTATAACCTTAGTATCTTCTGTTATAGTGTCTTCAATATACATTACTACGCCGCCTGATCTACTTAACTTAGCTTGATTATAGTACATTTTGTAATCTTTTAGGGTAAAATGGATATGGCTTTGTAGGATCCAAGTTTCAATGCATGCAACAATAGATGGCTTGATCTCAAGACTCTCAATAAATAATTGTAGTTTATTAAAGTTAACATTTAAACTTCTAATGTTCAAATATAAAATATATTCTTTTTTAGATTGGAAAAAATTTGTTGAGAGCGAAAAAATCATTAAAAGTTTTTTCACTTTGCATATTTTCAGATAGAAAATTATCTACGATTTCAATATTGTACTCTATTATGTATGCCGTTGTTTGCTTGACTTTGCAGGTACTGATGACGTAGCACTTTCGCTGGTAGATGATTGTTTGGATAAGGCATCCTCCGAATTGGTTACCATAGTGGTATGACTACGATTTTCTATATTCTTACGTATCTTGGTAAAATAGGTCTAATAGGATAATCTGTGATATCTATGTACCTTGTCACTATGTACCTGTTTGCTGGGGAACAGGGCAAAACGGCGGTTTATAGGGAGGGAAAAATCGGAGGTGCGTAAATAAAACAAATAATACACACGCAACTCGTAAATTTGTATACGCACACAACAATCTTTATTAATAAAATTCTACACTCAAAAATAGGGGTTTATCGATTTTACAACAACCCGGGCGCCAGGTGCATGCGTCACTTGCACCAAACTCTTATCGCCAGCTAGCTCGCAGACGGGAGCAAGGAAACTGCTAACCTACGGCTACAGCTATAGCACCTACTGTAACTCCCGCAAGTTCGAAATACTAATCGCGACTCCCGACGACAACGCGCACACACACGATTCACAAAGACTTTGTGTTGCCCGGCTCTCACGACGAGAATGTGCTGGTAAGGAATTTTTTTGAGTCATATATTTTTTATATTTTCTTATAATTTCACATACATTATTTTCTTATAATTATAGCGCTGGGTTATCCTGCTGCCGGTTTTTATATTCTTTTATATTATTCCAGCGTTTTACAAAATTTCTTTGAATAAAATATTTTTAGTGTACATTTTTTTATTAGTTTCCGTTTTTGATTCTTCTATTCTAGCATTTTTAAGTAATGATAATTTTAATTTTTTTCTGTTTCTCACCCTTGAAAAAGCGACGTATAATTTTCCATGACTAAATACTGGTGTTGGTAAGTAAATACCAACGGTACTATATGATTGTCCTTGGGATTTATTTATTGTCTTTGCGAAACCTAATCTCAAGGGAAATTGTCTCGACGCATATTAAATGGTATATCTTATTTAGATGGTGATAAAACTATTCTTGTAATTATAACCAGTTTTCCGATGCGTTTTCCTTTCAAAAATTCTGCTTGAATAGAATATTTTAGTAGTTTTTTCAGTAATAACCTTGTCCTATTACAAAGACCTTCATTTACATTTAAATTTCTTAAAAGTATTACGATGGCACCAATTTTCAACCTTAATTTGTGTGGTGGAAGTTCATTAGGTGTTAATAAATTTAGAAATTTCAGAATGACTTTATCTTTTAATGATTTATCATCATTTTTCTGTTATTATATCAACAGGAATTTAAAATAATTCATTTTCTTCTTCATATAAATTTTTACGTTTTCCGTCGCCTAAATTCAATAGCCATTGTTTAAAATTATTATCATTCTCGGTATCTGAAAATTTTCATTTAGTGTCACGCGTACAAAATTTGTCCATAAATAATTGTGTTTAACGTAATTTTTAATAATTTCTATTCGCGTACCATGTCCAACAACTGGTAACGTTTGTCTAAAATCTCCTGAAACTAGCATTGTCTTACCACCTAATATATCTTTTATATTGCATATATCTTAAAGAAGCCGATCGACTGCTTCAAAAGCGAATTTTAATGTCATTGATATTTCATCCCATATGCAAATCAAGCAGGAAATTATTAGTGAAATTAACAAAGAAAAAGAAAAAGGCCTAAATGAAACCGTATACGAGGAACACTCTGAAATTGAAACTCTAAAGATACAAATTGAATTATTAACACAACTCAATGACGAACTTAAAGATAAAAACAAAATATTAAATGAATTACTAACTAAAGAAAAACAAAGAATTAAACACAAAATATCTGCAACTAAAACATTTACGGAAGTTTTAACAGAGACAAAACCGAAAAACAAGAGAATACCAAAACTC
>JAWWEQ010050445.1:0-11567 GCA_035583055.1 Torymus tubicola
TGAATACTTTTATCCCAAAATGATCGGTGAGATAGGCATACGCGGACCACCTGATTTGAGATGGATTCGGCCAAAAGGATGATCTAATATTTGCATGAAAAATAATGTTAACAATATTTTAACAAATAGGTACACCGATTTTTTTTATTTTTGCTTGATATAAAAATCACTATAAAAATAATTACAGAAGATATTGCCATTTCTTTAAAAAGGCGAATTAAAGCAGTGTTGGTCAGAGAGTGAGAAAAACAATATTCTTATAAAACTTTTATTCACAAAATTTTTATTTACTTTAATGAAAATATTATAAGCGATAACGTGTGCAAATAAAATGAGTATTACATTTTTTTAATTGATACGCATGGTGCAATGATTGGCAATTCATCATACTTTATAATTTTTTTTCACAACTTTTTAGATTCACAATATATGATGACAATGGCTATCAAATGTGATTTCTTCATAAATATTTAACTGAAACTTTTGTACATCAGTAACGATGAATGTACCGATGCGATGTGCCGTTGATTTATATTTCCTTATAATAGTTAATTTTCTCTGTTTGATTTGTAAAGTAACTATTTACTTTTGGAGAATCATTGTCACAATAGCAAAAATTGGTTGCATTTTCACATTTTAGCAAATGTATCATTTGACACATTTTTAATATTTGTTTTGTTGCTACTGTAACTAAGAAGTTCTTACTGCAACTTGTTGATTCTGCGTTGGATTTCAGTTCGCGGTGACGCGATTCATATTTCATACACCAAGTTAATAAATGGTCCGTTCTGCAATAACACTCTGGGGTAATGCACTAAATGGTGAAATTTAGGCTTCATCGCTCCAATAAGATTTATATAATTCTGGTTTAAATCTCGTATCAAATTTGTTAAAGTCTTAGCATCAGATCGAACTATTTTTGGTGAACCGATGATATTCAATATTTGACGTAAAAGTTTATACATTTTCCAGTACTTGTCACAGTCAGGAATTTTATCGTCTATAATTAAACCAAAATATCTCATAAGATTGAATATCTCAGCGGCGGATATTTTGAGATTTAATTTTCCTTTTAATCTGTTTATTGTTGTGAGTGGAGGCATGTTAGTAATTTTTGAGCAATAAGTTTTAATATACGCTATTCGGCTGTTTAAGTACTCCAGTGTAAAATATTTATCAGAAATAAATTTTTGTATTATCAATCGCATTACATAAGCACATACGCCCTCTAACACGTCATGCATCATGTCCACTGTAGAATTTTCGATAAAATTAAAATTGTTCACTGCATGAAATTGCACATATGATTCTTTTATGCCCGATTCGGAAGTATTTATCTTCTTTGTATCTTCTTGGTAATTTTCACTCGTTCTTAATCGAGATGGCTCTTCTATTGTTAACATTTGTGACTCTTTCGCTGTAATTTTACATAACTGGCATGAATAATTAGCTTTAAATGATTCCACCATTCAAAATGTACTGGTAAGTCCTAAATTGTCATCTATTATTAGTATTAATTGGAATTTGACAATTTAAGAAATTCCATCTATGTTTATAGTGGTTCCTTTCGACGATAGAAAGTTCAGCTCTTCTATTACTTTCCGAAATACTTGTTTATTTGAACTTTTCTTCTTATCCTCTGTATGTACCAATGTTGTAAAAAGTATGCTACTCACAAGTCGGGAAGCAATATTTGGCGGAAGACACGCCATCGAGAAATATACTGCGCCAAATGTGTTTCCTCTGGCATGACTGCCCAAGGCATTACCAACTTCTAGATCGTCATAAAACATATAAAGAGGTAGTACAATACCTTCAATTTTTTTTGAATATTTTTTTAACCATAAATCTGACTGCATAATATTCGTAATAATATGCGATTCTTTTTGTAATTTTCCTACATAACTTTGTATTTGATCCAAACATCCCTGAAAGTTCTAAAAATAACTTCAATATTTTTAGCAAAGGAACATATATACCATACAGAAAATCAGGTACAAATTTCAATTCGTTTTCAACAATCTTATCAACAAAATTAGTGCCGATTTCGTATTCCTCGTGATTTATGAAACCTTTACCTTTCAAAATTGAAAATTTTTTTTTTGGGCTGACTGCTTCAAACAAAACTATAATTGTTAAAACATTTTTTAATTTTTTCCATAGAATTTTTATCGACATTAGCTTATATCAAAATTTCTGTAATATCAGTCTTCAAAGACGGTAAATAAACATTTTTAATAAAATTGTCCATAAAAGACATTGCAACTTGAACAAGGTTTCTAGGAAGACCATGATCACCATATAAAGTTAATATGTAACTAAGAATATGATTTAGGATAATTTTATAATCCATATTAAATTATAAAGTGAAAAGAAATTTTTTATATTAAGCCTAACTATAATTATATAAATTATACAACCGCAATTAATACTTAATCGCTCGTCAAACAATGTAGTACAATAAATAAATAATCACAAACTATTATAAAACGTATTTACATCATTAAGAACTATAAAACGACCTCGAACAAATCTACAGCTTTGGTTTCTTAATTTTTACAATGATTTTCGATACAGTCGCATAGATCTTCCTCGGAGTTATGTTATATACTGTCTTTGCTATAAAATACCACACGAAGTCACTTGTGTAAGGCCATTATCTTAATGCCATTAAGCATTTAAAACAAGCTTCTACGTCTTTGATCGCGTCTCTATAAGAATATTTCTTCTTATTTACTACGACGTATATCTGACTGAGGTTTTAAATTTCTCCAGAAAAAATAATGAAAAAGAGAATGGGTTGTTCAAAGCTTTTCAACCAGCTTTCGTCGCGTTCTTACTCTTTATTTACAGGATCCTAAAATATATTTAAAATTATATTAGATATCATATTTTATTTTTCCATAAATTTCATAATAATTAATTATTTCTTTTTTGCATTTTTTTAAAGATTTCGGAATTTTAAAAAGGATTGTCAGCAACAATAAAGCAAATAGATGGTTGTGTTTTCCTAAAACAAACAATAATAATTGTGTTTTTATATTTATATACTTATAATAGCTGTATGCGTAACGGAAAGCGGAATAAGTATTGATCGCCCGTCACGGCAAAACGCGGCGTCCCCATACTAGAAAGCAAGAACTGTTTCCAAAAGGACTAGATGTCAATATCAAGGTGAAAGAGAGAGAGAGAGAGAGAGAGAGAGTCCTCTCAAAGCATTTCTCTCTTTCTAAGACAGGGACGTTGGCCGAATCCCGAAGCGCGTACTTATTATGTTACAGAAGTATATAAAAGATACCTTTATCGACTAAATTCTTGTGCAATTTCATTAATTTTTTAACTGGTCCAATTTGAGAACTTTGGCAGTACTTTATTAGTTTTGAAGCAATGTTTGCCCAACTATTATACAACAATGAGGAGTAACATGCTACTTCATTATTCAAGTTTTCTGGTTGTCGTTTTTCCTCAATAACTCTCTTAAAGTCTGTTTCAAGCTATTAATTAAAAACAATTCAATAATAAAAATAAATAAAACTTTAGTATTAAATATATAACATTAATAATTATTAATGAGTTAAAACGTAAAAGTAGTAAGTTTATAGTTTTTTGTACCAATGAAATTGTAAGCGGAGGACTTAAACAAGCAAATGACTTGAAATACTTTTCACTGCCATGCCCTTTTTCATCTGGTTGTAAGAGTACTTTTGTCCTTTCACTAGAAGTATTATTCCACTGTTGAAGCACCTCAGTCGTTGAATATTCCTCTCGATTTGGATCAATTAAGCAGCTTAGTCTAAGTTCTTGATCTGTAAAAAGAATAATTATGAAAAATATTTTGTTTAATTGTTACATAAAATTCAGTTTTCAAATACCTTTAACGTTTTCATCTAACAAGATATCATCATTATCATCTTTATTCGTGGAAGAATCGATTAAAATCCCAGCTAATCTCAGTTCTTTCCTGTAGACTTTGTAGAAGTTGTACAAACTACTTCGGGCACTCAAAATTTCTTTATTCTCCCCTGGACAGTATGGTATATAACAAAATATCTCTATCCCCTCTAGGAAATAACTCTACGATTTGATCTTGAAAATCAATGAATGTTTCTGGTTTGATTTTATAAAAAATATTTTTTTAATGAAAAATGATTTATTTTAAATAGACATTTTTTTTAATATTATCCTTGTAAATTCGATTAAATAAGACTTGATATTTTTAATTTATTTTACTGTAATGGGGTAATTGTTCGGGACGAGGCGGATTTGCCGACGAACGGCACAACTGCCCGTCGGATCACAAGCATTGGTGCGTGTGCCAACCCACAGCGATCTGTCTACACAAAATAAATTTATAAAGTTTACTAAGTTTCGCCGTGCAGGATTTAAGCAGTCTAGTAAGCAAATATATTACATGCAAAATAAATCTCGCAGAATCGGTTAATTAGAAGATGACTGCGTTGCCACAGGCGCATTTAGCATACCGTCTCCGACCTTTTACACACTGCGATCTGGATTATTTTGGTCCGATGCAGGTGTGAGTAAGAAGGCGACGAGAAGAACTGCATGATGGATTATTAACTTGTATGAACACGATAAACTCAGCTATAATGACATTAAAGCGGTTTATTACTTGCAGAGGACAACCCTCAGTTATAAATTACAATAACGGCACGAATTTTCGAGGCATGAGTACTGAATTAATGAAAGTATGAAAGATAAAGATGAAAAGAAAATAGTTGAAAAAATATTGATAAATATGAATTTAATTAATAAATAAATGTTAACAATAACTACCATATTTTATGACGGCACCATACTCGTTGTGACGCGGCACCTCAACAAACACCGATGATAATCAAAATCGATCCAGTGGTTCTCGAGATATTGAGACCGAACCGAATTTGAAACATTCAAGTCAAAAATCCCGCGTGCAGCCTAAAGCCACGCGCAAACTGTCTATTAACAAGAACTTTTACTGCTAATAGCACATTTATTACATGAAATATCAATGTAAAACTATTTGAAAATAAAAGTTAGAAAATTTTTTTAATTAGTCCCCCAAACTCCGTTCCGATACATCCAATAGTTAATTAACAATTAACGTTATAAATAAAAAAAATCTTGAAAAAATGAATGCGTAGGCGATTTTATTTCAGCTTTAAAATTAGGCTAAAAATAATCTCTATTGAATGCAAAAAAAAACAATTCTCGATCGGCTTTTGCCTGACCCCGAGGCAATTTACTTATATCGTTGTTTTGTACGTTCTACTTTGTTAGATGTAAAGAGCGACTTAATTTCAACTTTTTGAAATTTTTCTTTTTCTATACGTTTCTTTGGATCAATTAGAACCTACCCCTGCCAATATTAACTTTAAAAAAACGAGCGAAATTGATTAACTGATTAAATTAAAATTGGTTAATTGATTGCCTGGAGCAACAATTAACCGGCGAATGGAGTCGGGTTTTTGCACACATATTGGTTATTGGAATGGCCGTCTATCCGCCAAATTTCAGCAATATTCATTACTTTTTGCAATAATAATGAGCAATTTACGAAAACTGACTTTTTACGTTCAACAGTCAGTTTACAGTTAACAAATCGAGAAAAATATAACTTGAAATACATGAAATTGTTGGTAATATTATTGCCTACAATGTAGAATCACTTATTTTTCGATTGGTCGACTAGATTTTTATAGGCAGTAAAAAAAGTGAAAAACACGTCATTTAAGCACTTGTTTGCGCATTGTTACTTCAGCGGTGCTCCTTTCCGGTTAGTTTTTCGATATTGTTCCCGTTTCGATTAAATATTGTACTACCGTACTTTTTGTAAATTACTTAATTGTCTCAAATTATAAAATTAAAGTATTGTATATTTAAATAAACAAGTATTCCGACGATTGGTGACAGTCGATACCATGTCGTAGGTCGCGCGCACGGCGTTCGTAGAGGATCGTCCGGGGCCGCTTTCCTCTTTCAGCGATTATGACATGAATATTCATGAAAAAAGTTAATCGGCAATGAAATAGGGCACGGGTGAAAAATGCACAGAGAATTTTTCACGGATGTTTTGACCGTAGGAATACTTGTACTTGTGTGTGCGTGCATGCGTGCGTGTGTGTGTGTGTGTGTGTGTGTAGGCGCTCTAGTGTAGGCGTCTGTTTGTCGTTCGCCTGTAGGAATAAAAAAGAATAATTAATGTTATTACTATTATCCATAATATTATAATAAATATTTAATTAATTCCTTAACTTTGTTTGGTGTACGGGTATTTTTCCCGTAATTTACGGATGACCTTGTCTGTGAACCCCCTATCTTGTAAGGTTTTGTCCGTTTCCCGATGCACTTGTCGCTCAGCTGCTTTTCGGCAGCAAGTCCAAAATCTACCTGGAAGGTTCTCCTTATTTTCCAAATTACACCAAAGGAGTTCATATTTTGCCTCACTATTTCCATTATAGTGTCGGTCTCATTTACACTTAACATCCGGTCCACGCTCCTTGGCCCTGAACGTCCTGGCGTTATCGGCAACGGGGACCGCGACGACTCGGTACTGCTGTCGGCTGGAATTTATCCAAAATAAACAAGAGTAAATATATCATTAAAATTTATTTAAATCAACAATTTACGATTTAGTGGTGGTAGGTTCTGCTCTGGTGAGGAGGCGAGCGTGGACGATGGTAAAGCCTTTGCTGGCAGCAAGGGCACAAACGATAAGGTTGATGCCTTATCTGCCGCGTCACGATCCCAACCAATCGGTCGTCCACCATGTCCTTCAATTTGCTCTCCACCTCGAACAGATCGGTTAGCACCTTATCGTGGACTCGGAGGTACTTTTCTTACACCTCCTGTACACTTCTCAATTCGTCATGAGACTGCCGATCACGGTATACATTTCCTCCAACATGCTGTAAAATGAAGAAAAAATTATTTTTATCTAAAACTATCTACTAGATTTCTAATTGAATAAAATACTGCTTACGCCAAGGGAAAAGACTCAATAACGCTCAGCATGGCGATTTGACAGTGAACCGAAATTCGCCGCTCCCTCAATCCGGCGATCTTTCGGTCCAGTATGCTCATCTCAGTTTGATTGTCAACGTACAATTTTTTGAGCGCGCTGAGGGCAACCACTACGCCTAATGGCGTTGTGCACGCATCGACTGAAAAATGGTTAACAAAAGAAAAAAAAAATTAAGGAAAACAATATAATTTGTAACAAATAATAAAATAATACATTACCACAAGCAGGCTCCATTTCTTATCGTTTCAGGAAATATACAAAATAAAAAAAATAAAAGAAAATGAAAAACTTTACGGAAGCTCTACGGGAGTTAATCCGTTACACATTTAGCGCATCCACGTGCCCCAGGCGCTAATCTGGAGACTATACCCCGACACCTTTTACGAGCCCTTCCAGTCGTTAGGCATTTAGGAGAGTCCCAATTATTAGCTTAGCACGGGCTGTAACTCACTGCACACCGATTTTGGCTCACCTAATAGTCTCCTACTAGGCGGTGGCAGACCGTGTTCCCCAAGAATTCCTTTTGGGTGATTTGGGTCCTAGTGAATTAGGAATATCCCAAACATGTGTGATCATTAGTTTTTCATTTTATTTTATTTTGATTATTACATTTTCATCAAAAAATGTGGTAACTCCCAAAACTCTTCATTTTACTGACAGACACAGACGGACACAGACACAGGCACAGACAGACACCGACACAGAGAGACACGGACAGACACTGACACCGACAAACACAGACAAACACAGACAGACACAGACACTTGCACAGACACAGACAGACACAGATACAGACACAGACAGACACAGATACAGACACAGACAGACACAGACAGACATAGATACAGACACAGACAGACACAGACAGACACAGATACAGACACAGACAGACACAGATACAGACACAGACAGACACAAATACAGACACAGACAGACACAGATACAGACACAGACAGACACAGACAAAGTCCCAGAAAAAGTACCAGACCGCCTGGCGAGATTTATGGAGTATCGTCTGAATTGATTTCTAACACGTTCTACGGAAGTCAGTTGCGTGTGGCCCTCTGCATTTATCCGGGCTTGGGACTGGCATGACAATGTCATGGCTGCATTCCCACCCACCTGCCCTTATTGAGTGTGTATGTGTGCGTGTGCGTGTATGTGTACGTCATCAGTGTAGAATTTATCAAAGATCAGAACCCCATGGCTCGTCACTTCTGCTATGGTGTGTGTGTTTGTGTGTGTGTGTGGCTGTGAGTGTCACTGTGTGTAAGTGTGCGTATGGTACATTATTCCAGAAGCCAGGGATTGGCCTTTATAGCTTCGGGATTTCTCTCTCCATAATCATAGAGTATTTCCTCTCCGATCGCAATATCTCTATTGGCTATGAGATACGGTAGCGGATGACCCTGGTTATTCCAGCAACGCAATGATGCATTACCTTTTCTGGAATGGTTTACCCATCGGCCAATATGGCCATCGTCTTCGGTTGAATCAACACTAATTGTAAGAAAATAAAGCTTATTTAAAAAAATATTAAAAGTGTGCTTACGTTTAGTTTTAAAACTGTGTCCATCGAACGTAAAATACAGAAGAAAACTCCCTTTAGTTTGATCTTTCTCGTATTCCGCATTAAGACTTATAGCCTTATTATGAGCTTTTGTCATCATTCTTCCCGTATACCTCATGAGAAATTGACCCCTACCATACGCCCTTGTGGCCTTTACACCCATTCCCTTTCCTGGATACAATGTAGAATCACTTATTTTACGCAGTAAAAAAAAGTGAAAAACACGTCATTTAAGCACTTGTTTGCGTATTGTTAATTCAGCGGTGCTCCTTTCCGGTTACTTTTTCCATATTGTTCCCGGTTCGATTAAATATTTTACTAACGTACTTTTTGTAAATACTAAATTGTCTCAAATTATAAAATTAAAGTATTGTATAATTAAATAAACAAGTATTCCGACGACTAGTGACAGTCGATACTATGTCGTAGGTCGCGCGCACGGCGTTCGTAGAGGATCGTCCGGGGCCGCTTTCCTCTTTCAGCGATTATTCATGAAAAAAGTTAATCGGCAATGAAAGAGGGCACGGGTGAAAAATGCACAGAGACTTTTTCACGGACGTTTTGATCGTAGGAATACTTGTACTTGTGTGTGTGTGTGTGTGTGTGTGTGTGTGTGTGTGTGTGTGTGTGTGTGTGTGTGCGAGTGTGTGTGTGTATTTATATTGTTTCTAATTTCGAACGTTTTGAGTTGCTAAGATACAAACTGTTATTAAAGAACGAGACAATTGAGTAAACTCGAAGCTATCAGATGCTTGCGAGCAACCGAAGCGCACACACACACACATATTATTTTTTGCTCGACGAAAGACTGAATCATTGTTTATATTTACAATAAAATTGAATTTAAATTAATAAAAGTTGTCTTGAATATTTATTTTCTTCGTGCGCGAAACTGTTTATAAATAACAACTACACATATTATTCTACACACCGATTTCCACCAGAAAGTGCAGTAAAATCTCACTGAGCAATTTTTTAAGCTCAAATTCTAATTCGACTGGACTATATGGCTTTGGTTTTGCCTACATTAAGATGCCGTATCCAACAGTTAATTTATGCACTCAAAAATTTTATCTTTGGTGGTATACAGATAAATATGAACGTCATCCACGTAGAAAGTATACTGTACTGTTCGTCCGTCTAGTATGTCTCGGAAGTCATTGACATAAAGACATAATAGCAAGGGTTTCAGGACGGAGCGCTGTGGAACACGAAGATTTTTTTTTAGCCACTCAGAATTTTCGTTACTGTTAGAATGGACCATCTTCGTGCGATCTTGTAAATATGATTTCATCCATAGGAGAGCCTACCTGGAAAATCTCAAATGATGGAGTTTCCGCAAGAGTTTCGACGGGTAGTTTCGAAATAAAGCCGGTGGCGCTCTCGTGAACGGACAGTCAAGGAAACGCTCGTTGCTCCCGTTATTACAAATATTTTTTAAAAAACATAAAATGTGACGAAAGGAAAAGAAATATCTATAGCTGAAAATTTTGACATTTTCTGTTTAGTCTGTACGATTCGTTTGTAAAATCAATAAAGTTTTTGTAATAGAACTGAACTGGTTTATTCTTTGTGCGCTATTACTAAAAATAAATAGTAACAATAAATGAATAAATATTTTAAATAGAATTTATTTTCACTATTATAATTATTTTTAAAGTAACTGAATTTACAAAAACGAAATACAATAAAAATATTCGAATTTCATATAGATTTTAGCTGATAGATTTCCATTCGACTAAATTAGACCATTATTAATAGGATGTAAGGGCATTTAATCAGTAGGATATTAGAAAAATATTTTTTATACTATAACCATGGTAGTATTAACGTCCCTAAGACATATATTTTTTATAATTGAAGACGTAAAACTGAACGTGTAATGGCTATTTAGCCATGGGAAAGAGGACGTAGAACGTTTTTACTTTACGCATTAGTATATGAAGTAGAAACTTTCTGTATTCGTGTGTAACTGCTAAAAATGAGTACTGTATGTACGTTCAGTAAACACAAAGTATGTCCAAAGTAGATGTAGCTTAGCTTCGTTTGGACAATAAATTATACTGCAGATAGCAGCTACTTTACAATCTAAACTCTGAAGGAAACTAGAAAATGATTGTTATTGCTCAACACTATTTTCATTTAATGCTTGTAGTAAATAGAAATAAGACATTGATGTTTTGACAATCTGTAAAAAATATTACATTTTATTTTGTGTTGCTCTATGAAGAAAGTTTATTCTTAGAATTCTTAAATGATTATACAAGATGATTCTAATGTTTCGGTACTGCTCAACAACTCGAAAACCTTGAGCGGTAGAAGGAAAACAAAATACCCAAAGTTTTTATAAGTTATCCAGCCGTACTGGGACTTTTGGATCACCTTGTTTATCTACTTACTTTAGTAAACATATCCAGGTGTATGCGCATACAACCTTTTGCAAGTAAAATCAATGGTTCTTGTGTCATAACTATGAGAATGTCATTTTTGAATCTCGAATCACAGGAATCCGTCCAGTGTGAATTATATATTGCACTAAGACATTCTTCACTCTAAAAATTAAAAATTTGTTTAAAAATATAATTCATATCGGTATGCTTAATTATAAAAATTATAATCCTCGGTTCTTTGAATTCTATCAAACTCGTTTGGCTCTCGTTTCCACGAATTCGTGCATTCGTGCGGAGGGTAATCGCAACAAAATGTCCATATATAGATAATATGAGGTTCCATATTATTTATTTTTTAATTAATATAAAATAATGGTATCGGATTTTATTTGGTATTATTGGTAAACAATCTTCTTTATATACATATTATATTTTACTTTTTTTAAATAAACCAAACGGCAAAGTAGAATATGTTTGGGAACTATAAAGATACACATAACACTTGCAAAATATATCCTCTTTAAAAAAGTGATGGATGAAATCTGTCATCACAATAAGACTGTTTTGATTGGTTGATGTTGATCAA
>JAWWEQ010050446.1:0-11565 GCA_035583055.1 Torymus tubicola
GCTTTGATCTGGTGATCTGCCAACTTTTTCTTAATCTCCTTTTTTCTTGTATTTTTTCAAGTATATTTTTTGGGATATAGTTTTCGTCACATTTGATTGTGTGTACCGCGAGGTTGCTTCCTTGGCTACCCTGTGTAGTAGAATGTTAAAGTTTCCAACTGCTTTGTCTAATTCTTCTGCTGACGTTTATGTATTCCTTAAACTTTACCCAAACAGTTTTTTTATTACTAAGATAACTTGATTTTTTAACCATTTTAAGTTCTTGATTAAATAAAACAATAATCGGAGAGTGGTCTGAAGAGAGATCAAAACAAGAGGTGGCAGTAAAGTGTTCCTGATTAATTCCTTTTACAATTACGAAATCAATCAGGTCTGGTGTTTTATTTTTGTTCGAAGGCCATTAGATAGGTTCTCCTGTTGAAATTGGAATTCATTTTTCATACTGCATGACCTCATAGAGTTGTCTACCTCGAGGAGAAGGAGTTGTTGCTCGTGATCCCCACCATGGATGCTTAGCATTATAATCATCTGCACCAATAAAACGATGCCCTAGGCCTCGGAAAAATTTCAGAAATGATTCTGCTTTGATAGTGTATTTGGGTGGAAAATATACTGCAGATATTGTAATCGGGCCTTTCAATGGTCACCCCAGTTGCGTGCGGATAATCATTAGAAATGTTTTCATTTTCATAGTGTTTAATATTTGATTTAATTATTATTGCTGTTCCTCCATGTGCTTTTCCATCTGGATGGTTGGTTTCATAAATAGAGTACTGTGGAATTTTTAAATAATTTTTTTGCGTGAAGTGAGTTTCGGAGATTAGCATGATATCAACATTATGCTCGATTAAAAAATTTTGAGTTCAAGATTTCTCTGCCCTAAACCGTTTGCATTCCAAATAAATATTTTAATTCCATTGTTGAATTTTATTTGCTAAACATGAGAGAAGATTTAGCATTGTGTCCATCCTACTCATCAACTGCATCATCATTGATTCAAGTTTATTTAAATTCAAGTCTGAGTTTGTGTTTGTTATTGTTTGGGTTTGACTTTGTGAGTGTATCTCAAGAGATTTTGTTTGTTTTGGTTTTTGTTGTGGTCCGTTGCAAGTAGCTGTGCTTGTGCGTCAAGTTGGCTTTTACTGTATTTGAATGTTGGAATTTATTTTGAGACGATATTATTTTTTCTCTTCATGTTGGATAAAGCTCTTGCTGGAACTGTTTACCAACGTTGCACCCCTTGTAGCTAACTGCATGGTTACCATTACAATTCGCGCACTTAACATCTTAAATTTTTACTTTTATTGGACAATTTTCAGTTAAATGATTGTTTGCGCATTTAATGCATACCGGGCTCCTATAGCAGTAGTTTTTGGTGTGTCCAAAACCTTGACACTTCATACATTGTGGTATATCTCTCTTTTTGCGAGGTGCTTCAAATTTAACAATTGTATATAGCAGCTTATTAATTTCGTATATCGATTTATTGTTTGCATTTATTTCTATTTCAACTAAAAAGAGAGGTAACGGTTTTCGAGTTAGTCTTTCTTTGATATTTGATAATCTCGTTACTTAGTGACGACATTCTTCAATTGCTGCTTTTAAATCATTAATATCGACTGAGCGGTGAATATTTCTTAACACAACTTTGTAGTTTTTATCCTGTTTTCTTTGATAAGTAAAGAATTGTGTGTTTTTCTTTTTTAGTTCTTCAACTATTGGTAAGTATTTTTCGGACGAATTAGGCAGAATTTTCACTTCGTTGTTAGAGAGCGTTTTAGCGTGTAGTTATTTTCTGCTATTTTATCCAGCAAGCTTTTTGTGGTCCTATATCCTCCTACCCCACTAAAAAAAATTGGAGGATATTTTTGCGTACTTACTTTTGAGGTAATTTCATTTGCGTTTTCCTTTAAATGAAGATTGCTGAGCCAATAGTCTTTGATATGTGTTTGCCCTTTTTAAATGTTTAGTATCTGGTCTGGGCTGCTTCTATTCCCCTTGCTGTATACTAGTTTCCAGTTATTACTACTATTATCATTATTTTCTACAGTTCAGTCATCACTGGTTATCGGTAATGAGTTAGTGTTTTTTATATGAGAGGCCATTTTGGCCGACGGTATTTAGCTTGAACTTTTTATTATTAATTATAGTGCCAGTTAAACCGTTTTAACTGGCACTTTAATTTGAAAACTATTATTTATAGAGGACTTGTATATGTTTACGTTTTTCGACTAACGTGTTATATACGTCTACTCCTTACGAAGTCTCGAGAACAACTAATACATAATAATTTCTTAATTGATATAAAACTAGATACATATATATATATATATATATATATATATATACATTTTTTTCAATATTATTACAGTACGTATTTCTTCTAAGCAAATGGTTTTACATTTTTTTTTCTTTTTTTCCCTAGAAATTTTTCGGTTATTCTGTCGTGTAAAATACTGAAAATGAAATCATAACGGAAAATATAAATTCGTTATCTTAAAAAAATAAAATAGTACACGCGTTTCGATTTTGTCAGTATATTTTAAATAATTGTATAGAGAATGATTCAAGTGATCATTCACTTCCCTCCACGCTTAGAAATAGTGAATAATTCTTTCTACAATTTGTAGACTGACATTTAAACGCTTTCTTTATATTCATATGTTATTTTAAAAAAGAATTCCAGTAAAATTTATTTATTGAGTTAGATTGCAAAAAGGAGTAATTCAGTGCATTTCTGGGGTGGTGATGTGGATCTTGTTGGACTGGTTACAATGGGAGGTGATGGTGGAAGAGGTGGTAAAGGTCTAAGGTTTACAACCTTTCTTGGTTTTAATTCTTGTAGTTCATGTTCTTCTAAATTTCCAGATTTTTGCTTTCTTCTCAATGGCATAGATATGCTGGGTTTGGTGACTACTACTTCTTGAAGTTCACTTGTCACTGTTTCCTTTTTCCTTAAATTTCATTTTTCCGTACCATTTATCTTGCTGAACACTACTAACAGATGCGTTACAGATGTGCATATTAATCCAAGTAGATGGCTGGAACATCCGTATAATTTCTTCTTATTATCATATTGAGTACCATTTTCGTTAGCTGTATTATGAGTAATGTCATAATAATTCCTGCGCTTATTGTTCCATACTCTTCGTATTTTTCTAATAACTTGTTGCATGTGCTTTGGGCAATGTAAGTTAATGTTCTTTCTGTTAGAAAATTGCTCATTAGATCATCTTTTGCAGAATTTGCACTCTGTTTAAACTTTGCTATTGTGTTTATTATAGATTTCTTTTTCATTGGAAAAAGTAATTTTTCTTCAAATTTACCAGATCTTGTTGTGTATATATTCCACTTGTTGTTAAAAAATTTAGCTTATCTGGTGTCCAATTTTTTATAATTTTGGTTAAAAAACTGTGATATTTTTCTCGATTTTCCTTGGCGTAAGTGTTAAACTTATCCAATTATTGCCTATATTATAATAGGATAGAATTATGGTATCACAATCGACCTGCGTTCCTGTTCTAATCATAATATGGGTTTCCGGTGCACGAACCAAGTAGTATTTCCAGATATTACAGGAAATTCCTTATAGCATTCTTTAGTATGTTGAACTTTTACATTTATCGGAGTGCATTTAACTATATGTACCGCCTCTCCTGCAAGCCTAGCTATATATCCTGGCTTCTGCATAATGTTGTAAGTAAATTCATCTGGGAAACTGGGTGTAAAGGATAAGGAATTTTGAATTTCTTTTCTTTCTAACTCGCACACTTTAGTTACAATATTTAAATATAAACTCTTAAATTGCGTCCGAAAATGTTTTTCTACATGCATAAATTTCGCATTTGTATAAGCAAAAATATCTATATTAATTAAATTTCGCTGATGACTTGCATTATTATCGAATAAAATCTTTGCATTGGTTTTTTCGTAAATAAATAACTTAGGTTGTTACGTTTTCGTTATAATTTTGTCACAAAATTTAATATTTTCTACAGCGTTTAAAGAAAAAGATATATCATAAGTATTTGTAGTATACATTACTTCTTGGTTTGGTGATAATGTTTTTGTTACAGTGCCTTTGAATAAAACATTATATTTGTTATCAAAACAGTTTTCGTTTGGAACATGCGACCAAAATGCATGACCGGCTTGAGCGTCGTTCGTTGCATGTCGTTCCTGAGTTTAAATGCAATTTATTATTATTTAAATTTACTTTTGCGTATTCTTCCATAAGCGTAATTTTTATGAGACCTTGCACAAGAACATTATTCCAACTTCCGTAATCATCTGCGTAGGTGTCTCCTAAACAGGATTTCCCTTCGGTTTTTCCGGCTAGATCGATTCCTACTGTTTTTGTTTCGTTTATTTTAATATTTGCTATGGTATGAAAATTATCATATTTAAATATTTCCGTATTATGAATGACATTGTTCGGTGCTAACATCGTATAATTATTCTTGTAGACCGTTTTCAACAGGACCTAAGTGACTGAACATTCCGCAGTGATATATTGTTCGCCTTATTTTTATTTTACATTGAATTAACTGTAATAATTCTATGGTTGTATTGGATACTTGCAAATGTTCTTCACGGAAGTCGCATTCCCCAGTATCCACTAAGGAGTATGTTTTAGCAGAGCCGCAGTTGAATCCAATTATGGCCTTGTTATATTTAATAAAGATTAAAATTATAAAAATTTTTACTAATGTTTTCGCCATTTCCTAAAACAGAAAATTATTTTACTATTTTTTTTTCATTTACAAGACTTAATTTGTTTGAATGTACAATTTTCTGCTTTTCCTTTATAATTAATTTTGACATTATTATTTTTATTTACTTTTAATATATCGAAAGGGCCTTGATAATGGTCCTTTTCAAGTTTACCCGGCTTTGCTTATTTAAGTAGCCGTACTTTATCGCCATTATTAAGCTGTATTGGATTTGTGAATCTATCGTAATAATTTTCAGATTTTTACTTTAAAGCTATTAAATTTTCTCTTGCTATTTCAGCAATCTCTCTCATGTTTCTGATTAATTTTTCTATAGACCCATTATATGTAGGCAATAATTCTGATTTCTTAACGGGTTCACTAGATGGAATTCTAGCAGGAGAAGCAAAAACTATTTCGTACGGCATAAATTTATGCTTAGTGTGTACACTTGTATTATAATAAAATTGTGCTAATTCTAAAAGTTCATCCCATTCACATTTTTTTGAGGAGAAATTTTTTAGATATTCGCATAATGGATGATGTGCTCTTTCTAGAGATCCGCTAGATTAGGGTGAAAAAGCCGTCGTTTCTATATTATCGAATTTAAATATTTTTGCTATTTTTTGCATTAATTTGCTAGTAAAATTTGTTCCCCTGTCTGTTAATACCATTTTAGGTGTTCCGAAAATACATATAAATTTTTTTATAAAGGCATCTGAGACAGATTCTGCCGTCTGATCTTTTAAACATGCTAAAATTATGAATTTTGATAATTGATCTTGAATAGATAATATATACTTACTGTTATTTTTTGTAATATTAAATGGTCCTACTATATTCATGGCAATCTTATCAAATGTTTTTATTGGTGTGTCCGTTATAACAATAGGTTTAGTTGTTTTACGTTTAAATTTATTCCTTTGACAATCTTCGCAATTTTTTATTCTGTTTTGAATAACTGATTTTAAATTTTCCCAAAAATATTTTTCTTTGATTCTGTTGTAATTTCGATTTACACCAGAGTGTCCTCATATTTTAGAAGAGTGGTACATATAAAAAATTTTTCTCTATCTGTAGTTTGTAGATAGTCTATATTATTTGAACATATTATTACTTTTATGTTTGAATTATTGAAAGTTTCTTCTAAAATTTCTTCTAGCTCTACCTGGTTTATATTTAAAATTTGAATATTCTTTGATATACTAAAATTAGATATCTTTTCTTTGTCTAATATTTCTTTTAACGTTCTGAGTAGATTTACTAAATTTCCTTTTACAATATTCAATGTTGCCAATGTATCGAGACATAAAATAAGTAATTTTCTATTTTCAATGTTAAGAACATCAATTTCCCCTTTCTTTAAATTCGTATTTAGTTTAAGATTTTTATTTCTTGTTAATAAGTCAGTATTTTCATCTAGTGACTTATTATCATTCATTTCTGAATTGAATGGAATTTTTTGAATATACTATGTTGTTTAGTTTTTATTTCTCAGTTGTTCTATTATTTGTAGTACTTACATCTTGTTTTACATGATTTTTTGTATTTGTTTTATGCAGTTTTCTTGTTCTGCCTCTTTTTACTTTCATTTTGATCCGATTATTATTTATAATTTATATTTTGTCTTCATTACTTATTAGGTTTGTTAATTCTATGCTTCTATTTAGTTCTCATTTTTTTTGGACTCGGGTAACTACAAAAACTTCCGCTGGATTTCTAGATAACGCCTCTGCATTTGCGTTTTGTTTTACTGGTTTATAGATAACTTCAAAATAATCTGATAACTGGAGTCTCCATCTTTGCACCCTAGTGTTATGTCCGCTGATTCTAACCATAAAAGGGGCTTATGGTCAGTAACTATCGTGAATTTTGTGCCGTATATACAGTTTTTAAACGTTTTTATTGCAAACATGATGGCTAAAACTTCTTTTTCGTAAGTGTGATATTTGAGTTGCGCCTTATGTAAACTTAATAATAGCATGAGCTACCGCCGGATCCTTGCCTATTTCGCCTTGGCATAGCACTTCACCTAACACGAAATTCGAAGCATCCGTCGCGATAATAAATGGTTCATGAAATCGAGGGTATTGCAAAACTGGTGCTGTACAGAGCTTTTCTTTAATATTTTTCAAAGTTTTTTCCTCGTCTATTCCCCAGACGAACTTCACATCTTTTTCTAATAGAATATTTAGAGTTTTTGTTATCTTCGCATAGTCTTTTATGTACCTCCTATAATATTTCGAAAGTCCCAAAAATTTTCTAATATTCTAATATTGTGTGGTATCGGGAAGTCTTTTTACTGCTTCATCTTTTTTCGCAACGGACTTAGGCTGAATACGGTTTTATAAATATCCTCTGATTTCATCAGGATTTGAGGGAAACCTTATTTCAAATCAATGACAAGATAATACTTTGTTTTTCCCAATTCATCCAAAATTTCCGTGATATTTGGTAGCAAACACGGATCGGGAACTGTTTTTTCGTTTAATTTCTTGTAATCTATTCTTGTATTATTTCTTTCTTGCCTACTATTAGATTTTAGATTTTCTTACTAAATTATTATTTATTAATTTTTGCGTTTCTTCAATTACGATTTCCTTCAGCTTATGTGGCAAAGGGAATTGTTTAACATATACAGGCTTGTCATCTGTCAGGTTTATCTCATGCTTTTCTACATTACATGTTCCTAATTCATCTTCTTCGAGCCAAAGAATGTCGACATTTTTTATTCCTAATTCTTTGATTATATCTTTTCTATTCTTTTGAAGAATTTTTTTATTTAATTTTCTCTAATAATTCTTCTGCGCGATTGGATATTTTGGTTTTGTTATTGAGATCCTTATTTTCTACAAAATTAATTTTTTCTACATTTAATATCCTATTTTCGTCTATATCCAAATAATCCATTGATTGGTATCCCTCGGGTAAATTTTCTATTTCATATGATATAAAATCATATTCCCTTTTACCTTTATAAAGTTTTGTGTTTTCTTCAACATCAGTCTTGATTGTATTATTGATTACTGTCAAAAATTGTTTATAGTCTGTTGGAAAAATCTCTTCGAATTCTATCGTTTCATCCTTATTGTCAAAAATGATATTTATATTATTAACCAATGCTTTTATGTTCGTTGTTTCTTAGAATTTCTTCATAATGTACTTGTGTTTTTTCTTTTGTTAAAATATCGTTCAACATTTTTCCTTGTAGTTCACTTTCATCTTCTTTTAATTCGGAAACCTTATTTAAAATTTTCGTAACATCATCATACAATGTTATTTCAGAGGTTACTTGCACTTCATTTTCGTTAATCAAATCAGGTTCATAAGATATTTCACCAGGTGTTTCTTGAACTTTTCCTAAGTTTTCCGTGTTTTCCATTAGTTTTTCTGTTTGTAAATCTTGTTGTTTTCCTTCATTTAGTTTCGGCTCATTTATTTTGTTTTCAGTTATGTCATCTAACATCTTTCTCAGAAATCCTTTCTGTTCGATTGTTATTTTTTATTTTGCTCTTCCTTCTAGTTTCGGTGGTTTGTTTGCAATTGTGTTAAAATTTGGATTTGAGTTACACCCGAATTTTGGCTTTAATTTAATTTTCTGGCTATTAAGTAAGTAACCTTCATCTAATCTCAACTTTTGCTCTGTTAGCATTTTTATTCCTAAAATTCCGTCATATGGGAGGGAAAAATCCTCTGGCGCGACGTGAAAGTCAATATGTTACTTATTTATAGGCATACTAATCCTACCTAAAGTTTGGATAGATTTATCAGTTATTCCCGTTAGTTGGATTTTTTTCCTTCTAATGGTACGTGTGCAGGTATTTGGCATCTTTTTATTATATTCAGTTGAGCACCACTATCGACGAGTAACTTGTATGTTTTATTCGTGTAAGGATTTTCTATTTCGATATACTGGAATGCATTTTCTAAATTTAAGAATACATTCCAATTTCGTTTGGCATCATTTTTTATTTGAGACTTTAGCTGGTTCATTATTTATATCTGGTTTATTACAATCGATTGCATTTATTTAGAGTTTTTATTTAGATCCATCGAGTTTCTTGAAATTAGTTCTTCTTTGATGTCTCATTTTTCCTCTATTCTAAATTTCTGTTTGTTAAGGCTTGTTTTACTCGACGTATTATTATTTAATTTTATCATTTTAATGTTTCAATGTTTTGGGAGTGAATTATTGTTATTCCTTCTGGACCACTCATTCCCAAAAGAACTTACTCGTTTCCCGAATTTCCTTGTTCCGGATTTGGCTTCTTGAAGCATTCTTCTAATGACTGATTTGTGTTTCTACAAAAACTACAAAACTTGTTCCTATTATTTTCCATTTCTTTGATTTTAAAACAATTTCCTATCAAATGTCCTTTGGCTTTATAATAAGCGCAAGCTATCGACAATTCTAATTTTTGTAATTTTCTACAATCTTTAATGGAATAACCTATAATACTACAATACTCACAGTAAGGTACTTGTTGATTTGAACGTTCATTACTACCCTGCTTAAAATTCGTTGTACGGTAACTTGTTTGCTGAGTTTTATTGCCATATCCATTTATATTTCTGATATACGTAAATTGGTTCATTTTCCTTTCATTATTTCCGTAATTCGTACTCTGATGTCTATTGCTTGCATTCCTTTGGTATTGCATATTTAATTCTGGGCAATATTTCACTATATGCGCGGTCTCATTACATAGTTGACACACTAACTTGGCCGTCGCATTAAACTGTTTCTTCTGCATCATTAGTGTTTTCGCGCTCTCGCAATCCGATGCCTCGTGGCCCGCTTCAGTGCTTATCGCGTACCACACCATTATTTGTCTATTGTACAATATTTCAGTGAGTTTGCGAGTTTATTGCACCTTTGACACGCTACCGACGGACAATTTTTTATTGTGTGGCTCGTGTTCCCACGTAAATCGCAAGAATCTGCAACTTTTGCATTCTTTTCGCATGCATTCGGACTATGTTCTTTTTCCTTACACTTTTTTCTTTTTTTTCAGTAGCCTTAAAATCTCAATTTGGAGATTTTAATTGCTATTCATAGAATTAAAAGTATTGGAAAGAAAAGTGGTACAGAAAGAATATTACATAGTTTAGATTTTAAGATTGCATTCTTGAAAGAATGTCAATATATGATCGCAGGCAGTAACATTAGGTTTTATAAGTTGAACAGCGATGTTAAGCGGAAAAATGATTTTATGTTTATATAGTTTGTACAGCAGTTTTGATCTTTGAGTTTGATATATGGGACACCGCTATAAAATGTGGTCGAGATCCTGACTTTCAATGCCACATGGGCAGCAAGGGTCGCTAACAATCTTTATGCGGGCAAAGGACGCAAGTAAATTATAGTAGTTTGATCTACATCGATTAATTGTTACAATGAGTTCTCCTGTGACGTTCTTTTTGAGGAACCAAGCGTAAGACTGTTTGGAATAAAAATTTTGGAAGTATGTTTGAGCCTTCGTAATACCTTCAAGCTCGATTATGTGGGCTGTGTTAGACCTCATGAGTTTGAGGAGCTGTTGATGTTTGTTTGTTGAAACTGACCGTTTTGGCTAATTGTTCAGCTTTAATATTTTCCGAGATTTCGGAGTGAAGTGGTATCCGAACAAAGTGGATAGAGCCAGAGTTTGTTTTCGGGGCTTCATATTCTAGATATTTTTTTTAAATTTCGAGTACGTAGGGGTTTTTTTTAATACTAATTTCCGGAGTTTGTAAATTCAGCAGAGCGGTAATTGATTTAGCGTATATGTAGTTTGTGGTGTTGAGATTTTGAAGTGCGATTTCTAAAGCGTTCTTTAAGGCAAGGCATTCAGCCGTAAGTATTGACGAATTTTTAGGTAGTGTCCTGATGCTTGTTTGATTTGAGGCGGGACACATGCAGACAGTTCCTATAGATGGTGACTCACAGCTTTGGCTTTGATTAGTAAAGATTTTGAAATTGTTGTGCTCATTTAGGAGTTGGTCTGGTTTGGTATGGGAAATTAAAGCGGTAAGACTTTTGTAACTGTGTAGATATAAGTTGTACTTTTTTATTTTGTGAATGAGTGGGATTATGTTTGCTAGATTTATAATACATAATTCATGTGTTCTTTTACGTTTGTGTATTTTTTTGAGTAAGTCAAATATTTTGAGATTGTTTTATGGCTCGATAGGCTTGCATTTGAAAAGACTTTGGTGAGATTTGTGTTACAAAGGAATTTGGTTCTTTCTGAAATCAAAGGTAGTTTGGACTCGGCTAGAAGAACGTTTGTGGGTGTAGTTATGCGATAGCCTAGAGCTATTCTAATGGCCGAGAATTGAATTTGTTCAATTTTTTGAATGAGATCTTTTCAATTTCGGAAGTATACAAAACTAGCATAGTCGATAGAACTGCGGATAAGCCTTCTATTATATATGTTGTCAAAAGAGTATAAGGGTCTGTGCCCGACCAAATTCCTTGTAGATTTTTAAGAATATTGAGCGATTTGAAGCATTTATTTTGTAATTTATTAATGTGGGTTGTAAAAGTCATCTTATAGTCAAAGTATACTCCTAAAAATCTTGTGTATGCACTGGATTTGATTTTGCAATTATTTATTATAGTAATAGTAATAGTAATTTATTGTAAAAATATAGATTTACAAACGTAATAAGACATACATTCGCATTGGAAAACATATTGAAATAATTTTATATACATGAATAATTTTCTATTCCTAAAAAGTACAATGTCATAAGCAAACACCAGTTTTCATCTTTTACATACTAGTTCATTCAATACTGAAATGTAATATCACAGTCATTCTTAAACAAAATAATACTGAATAGTAAGTCAATAATATTAAATTAGTGA
>JAWWEQ010050447.1:0-11565 GCA_035583055.1 Torymus tubicola
TAGTTTACCTCTATAGGATCATACATCATGTATTAACATATTGTATTTTACTGGTTTAAATAAATAAATAAATAAAAGTGAATTTTTTGAACTTGTACTAGCTCTGCTCGTAAAAATATAAAACGGCTTGAATAAGTTTGCTGTAAAGAGTCTTAAAACTTAATTTCAAAGATTATACAACCAATAGTATAAAATGAAGAAAAAAAATTAATAAATGGAAGTTCTTCAATTTGAAATAATTTCTTCATAATATTCTATTAAAATCTCATTTTCTACTTCAATCTTGACATTGAATTTTATGTTACAAGTACAGAAGACAAAGTATTACGTTATCTGAAATCACTCTCAGTTAAGCTGAATCATTATTTCGTTAAAAGGATTACTTTTATTTCATTACGATAAATATTGAGAAAGAAAAATTGATTGGTAGATCATAAATAGCCTCGAAGAAGCTTCTTTAAATGCTGGTAACAGCGATCGCTCGAGCAAGGGCAAAATAAAAGACAGCCGCATAATTATATATTTGCAATATCGTGTCCATGCGTAGCGCTAAGAGCGCACTTGGTCATTCGTCTTTTTAATCTTATTACTGTTGAGCACTTAATTTGTTCAATTCGAAATTTTAGGGTTGGAGTTAAATTTACTTGTAGTTTGAAATATTAAAATGCATTTTGAAAAAGAACATGATATACTTAAATTGCGGACCAGAAGAAATCTTTTCTCTTTTCTCTTTTCTCAAAAGCTCAAAATTTGATTATGAGCTGATTGAATAGGGTATATTTTACGCCAAAAATGCGCTGCGCGTGTTCATTGGAATCTTTTTATTGAACGTTGGTATTTATATTCTATAAATAAGTTCTGGGAAATTTTACTTTCAAATGCTGATCTTAATTTAAATAAATTCTTTATACCATAATGACCGTAATTTAAAAATTGAAATATACGTTTTTTCATCGAGAATTCTTTTTAAATACACTGCATGATAAAAAAAACCTCTAGACATACAAAAATACAAAAATCATAACTAAAGCCCTGCGGGTTCGGTCCTATATTTACGATTCAGAATCTAGGGATACATTCACACGGGATTCTGGTTCGCACTGCGATTGGGGTCGAAACGGTAATAACTTTTTTCATATATATATATTCACTATCCGTCGAATTTCATGTACGAGCCATCTGCAAACCGCTACTGAGCGATTTATATTTTACATATGTAATGGTATCACCTGGAAGAATATATTCGTTTATTCTATTTTCAGGCAGGGGGATACGTTTAGTTTTATTCAGTTTGTAGGAATTCATCAATAATTTATAGGTTTTTGTTTTCTGAAATCATACATTTCGCTTAAAAGAAGATGTCATAACCTTCAGAAAATAAATATTAACAACATTTTGAGAAATGACTTTTATCATATAAAAAAACGTTGTTAGCTGCTTTAGCAAATACTTTTTCACCAAACCATTTATTTAAAATTCATTTAAATTATATCATCAAAAACGAAACTTTGAAATAATCTATAGTATTTTAACACATTTCGCTTATACTTTTTTTTTATGTGGTTAGTAAGTGGGTAATGTAAAGTAGTTACGTAAATTTTCTGCGTCTTTTCTGTGTCACAAAGAACTTTTTTTTCAAAGATTTAATTTTTTTCAATTATCAACAAAAAAATATGTAAAGAATAAAATTGTAGTGTATTGGAGAACGAAGTACATGGTATAGCACAGTAATATTTATATCAATCCGTGAAGATCTAAGACTCGAACTCGGCTTAAGAGTAATTAGATCTAGTTTTACCAACCCATTCACTGCTAGATCTCTATCTCGAAGATGTGCGAAGTTCTTGAAGAGACCCGTAGTAAAATCTGTCTTTGGGTATTCATGCGCTCAGTGCAGTCATTATACTTAATTAATGTAACTCGCAGATCAGGTGCATATGGAAGCTTCAAGTCACTAACTCTGGGCTACAGGCTTGCCCTTTGTTACGAAACAATCTGGACAGCACTTTTTCAAAAAATTCTCCCGAAATTTGCAATCTAGCGGCTGATCAACTCTGTCTGTTTTGAAGTAACCTTACCGGTTCAATCAAACACCGCTTTTACTTAATTCTATAGCAGTACTATATGAATAATAAATCTATTAATTTCTATTATATCTTCAAATTTCAGTAATATATCTCATAAAAATAAGCGAATTTAGTCAACAGCGTAATAAAAAATGAGTTTATTTGACTTCTTTGTTGCTTGATAAACAAATATATCTTACAGTGTATCCAAAATAAGAAGCTGGTAAAGAAATCCACTAACATCTTCTAGTACATCTACACATTTTCTAATACAGATGTTAGTAAGTTAAAGTCTCTACGTGACGTTTTTATTCCATAAACATTTTATCAGCACATTGTTTCACTGCAAACACTGTTGAGTCATAGTTATTTCAGTGATAAGATAAGAAAAACCATGATAAAAATTCTTATAAATTAAAAAAAATCCCTGCCCGACAAAAATAATAACTTCACTTATTATCACTGTTTGGAGAATCAGCTACTTCTACGCCTACAAGCGCATGCATAAATATGCAACTCACAAAAAATCTACGACGAAACCTGAAAAATGGATTTCAAAATTTGTTTTCGAGCACAACTATCCAACTTGATTTTTCTCTTCAAGCTCACGTAACTTTTGACGGCATTAACATTTTCTTATTCTGAAAACGGATTTGAAAAGCTCTTGTTCTTTAGCTTTTTTTTCTAAACTCCACACTAAGTTGTGTTTGGTGGAATGATTTGGAACTAAACTGGAGCTATTCTTAACCATTAAAAAAAGAAATCAATTAGTTGATCCAAAAAAGTATATCACTGCGGATATTTCTTATGTCAGAATTAAAAATCATAAATATTGCACTTGAATATCTTATATATGTAAAGTTACATAATATCAAAATATCTGGAAATTTTGTTTACAAAGTTCATGTGAATTTGTACACATAGCGTATATAATATAGCAAAGTGATTTGAGAATGAAACGTCATGCCTCGCTTGTAACAGATCACTAGGGCAGCCATTTTAGGACGCGATCGATAAGTGGATTTGTGGAAATGGAGGGTTGTTTTATCTAGAGATTCACGTTGCACCCGCCACTGATATGAATTCTGTGGTTCGCGAATTACGCGAGGATTTTCACTCAAATCTGAAAGTAAATCCAGCCGAAGAGGTGAAAAAGAGAGAGACAGAAAAACCGAGAAAGAAATAGGGATAGGGAGAGAGAAAGGGGGGATGATGGGGAAGAGTAGCATGAAAGAGAAATAATCAAAGAAAAAGATAAAAAGAGAGACAGAGAGAAAGAGAGGAAAAGAGAGAGGAGGGAGGGAGGGGGGGGGGGAATAAATTTGTATTTCGCAGTAAAGGAAAAAGTTTTATGGGAATTGTAAAATCTTGAATGTCGTATCGACCTTACCCTCTTTCGTCGAAAAAAATGTGCCAGCTTGCTTTAACATGATTCGTTACAATATTTGCTCAAACGGAGTAATGTCGTAAACGGTATTGTCTTAATGTGCTTTCCGATTTGGTTTTCAATTATTCAATTGAAGGTCTTCTATGTAACCAAAATAATTATTAACCATTTCAATAACTTTTACACTTTAACATTTGTAAAGACAATTTTAATTTTTTCGATAATTTGACTGTTTTTAAATCAGAAATGAATATTTTCGAAGATTATAGGAAAATAATAATTAAAAAATTCGAGGAACGTGTAACATATATAAAAAGCAAAACTTGAAATATACAATAAATTCTGCAAATAGCTCGTTCGAATAAAAGTATTATTTTAATTACAATAGAATTTTATACTTTGTTTAATCCACTTTTAAAAAAATAACGATCAGCCACGTACTGGAACATTTAGTAATTGATAGTTTGATGGGTCGGCATATAATAGGTACCATAAGTTACTATTGTTAAATTAAAATTTGATTAATCGATTGATTTAATTTAAAAATAATAATAAATAATTATAATTGAAATTGTATAAGAAAATTTAGTTCATTCAATTATAAAAATTATCGATTAATTCGATATGACACTAATTAGCTCAATCATAAGAAATTTTTTCTATGAATATTTTATAAAACTAATTTTAATTTTTTATATTCATAGATAGTGCATATATATGTTTTAATTTTTTTATATATATACTAAACACTTTTTCTTATAAGAAAATCTAATGATAATCTTTTTGAAAACAAAAATCCAGTAAATATATAATGCTTTTTCCTAAGCTAATTTTATAATAAAAAATAAATAAATATTTTAAAAAATTTTTAAAAATAATAACTTCTTTTATTTGATAAATCAGTTTCTTTTAGGAAATGCTAATATTTTTTTTTATCTCAAAAAGAAATGAAGACAATTTCTTAGAATTGTATCACTATTATGACCTTAACAAGTGTAATAAGTTGATTAAATTTAAAGTCTATAAATTGTGAATATCCTTGTAGAAAGTATTATTTGAAAATATTTAATAATAATTTGTAAGGTTAAATGTATTTGGATAGAATAATCAGATTCGCTTAGACATCAAACTCGGTTAGAGAAGTTATAAAGAAACATCATACAAAACGATATTTTCTTTTTAACTTAAATAAAGATAATTTTTGTAAATTTTACTTGATTATTCTCGTCAATAAATTATAGATAAGTAGTTAAAAACATTTTCCATAAGAATAAATGATAGACTTGAAATAATTTAAAAATAACCCGCGTGAAAATATATGAGATCTCATATGAGAATTTCAGACATGAGTTCTCATATAAGATCTCAAATAAGATGACATATTTTATAAAATTGCAGATGAGATCTCATATGAGGTCTTATATGAGATCTGGTATCTGAAATTTTCATATGAGATCTCATATGATATTTTCACACGGGAAGAAAAGAAAAATATAGATAGTTCAAAGATATTTTAAGAGGAGTTTATTGTATTGAGTAGTACTATTTATAAAATATTTATTTATTTATTTATTGAATAAACGAATAATAATCAGAAAATACAGGAGTAAAAATGCGCATTAGCTAGATGTCGGTAATATTTAGTGATTAACTGATGTCTGTATAAAATATAACTATCCAAGTATAATGTAAATGTTAGATGTTTATGAAAAGTCGTACAGGAATATTTAAAGAATATCGAGCAAGGCACGTTTAAATAGACTAACTGAAGGGATGCACTGAATGATGGTCGGCAAGGAATTCCATTTTCTTTTTCAACGTGGAATGGGCGCATAATAGGACCATGTCGAGCCATGAGTACTCTCCACTAAGGGATTGAACCTTCTTATCGGATAAAGCGGGTTATGAGTTGTAAATAGGTTGGAGAGTTCCGATGATGATGTAAGATTATTAAGGATTTTAAATGTGAAAAGGGGGTCATGGTATCTGTGATGGGCGTGGATAGGTGTAAGGTTAAGTTTTACATCATTAGGGGAGCGTAGTCGTGGTCGGTGTGCTTGTCAAGACGTTTGACTGACACACTTGTCAGGTCGATGTTAAGGCAAGGGTCAAGCACATTCTGCACACTGGGCAGGTCGGCTGACAGACTACCATCACTTGCTTCATCGAGATTAAAGATTATAATGTTGCGAGATCTCACCAAACGGTCCCGAACTTCAGAGGCGATGATATTAGTGTCATTGGTATGGACAGCTTGTCGACCTTCAACCACGATGAGGCGAGCCTCCGCTGCGTCCAGTTTGGACTGCAGCATTTAGAACGGTGCGTTGAGCATCAATACCGGCAGCTGAGGGGCAACTTGACGATGAAGGTGGTTTTAAAGCAGGATCCTCGCAGCATCTTTTGAAAGAGTCGGGTGAAAGATGGTCTTGTATTTCGTGCACTGCACCTCATCGAAAGATTTTATTGCGCCTTTTCCCGGGCAGAGAAAGCACTTGTGACCTGACATCGAGTATAAGTGCCATGCAGAATAATACTGCGATACCGAGTAAACCCGACGTCGGAGAGGTTATGTTAGCTCGTGCAACGAGGTGAGTGGGAATGAAACGGGATTACCACGGATCTACGTCTTTGTCGAGCACGGTTTAAATATTGACCTGTTTAGGATTTTGGGAGGTAACTGTATTGATAATTTATTAGAACACTAAAGCAAAATAAATAATGAGAAGTAAAAATATTACAGAGCGATTAGTTTGGATGCTATTTAGCTCGCGCCACCTATAAAAAAAAGACCATAAATTGGAAAAGGTTTTTTTTTGTTAAAAACAAAACAATTTACTAACCATCCGTAATTTCTTTGCCTCAATCGCATTAAAATTTAATAGCTATAAAAAAGGAAATCTTAGAAACTCGAAAGTAAAGCTCGCATGTCGTACACGTTTTCCTTTTTTAGATGAATGAGATGAAATTATCCATCTACTTCGGAGAAACAGTAGGGTAGCGGTCCCGGTTTATGTACCTATCCCCGTAAGTAAGTCATTTTAGAGATTTTTTTTATGTTATTTAACGTCGCCCTGTTTCTGCTTCCTTGCGGTGGAATCGGCTTTACGGTACTTATACGCTCAACGCAATCATTGTACTTAGTCGATCCGACCCATAGATCAGGTGCATGCGGGAGCTTCAACCACCAACTCCGGGCACCAGGTTCGCTCTTCGCCACCGAAAAATCTGGAAAACATTTTTGAGAAAAATGCCTTCGAAAAATTTGCATTGACAGGGAATCGAACCTGAGCCCTAAGCGATATTTGATTTGGAAAGCAAGCACCTTGCCACCTGAGACAAACACCAATCTCTTTTTAGAGATATATGACATAAATTAAACATTCTAACCTTAAAAATTATGAAAAAATATTACTAGAAGCACTAAAGCATTTTTTATACTACAAATAACATTGTTTAGTGACTTATTTTTTAATTATAGTTAGTTAAAACCACACTAATACGGACATTTCGTCGGCTTAAGGAATCAACTAATCGGGCCTTCTACCTTCTTTAAAAAAATGAAGATTTTACTACAAGGAGAAATAAGAGCGATTTGCAGTTGAAAGTCCGAAAATTACTAACTCTTGACGGAAAAAACGTAGAAAATTTATTTAATTAATATTCACATTATCCTTTTATGAACCACAAGAAAAATAAAGTATGAAAAATAGTAGAAATGTTAGATAATAATTTATTTATGTGACGAAAACACGTCAAACAAAGTTTCCTTTTAGTGATTTTATAGTAATAATGAATTGAGCTTAGAGGTGTTTGATAAAACATTCTGCTAAAGAAATTAGCAGCGATCTTTAAATCTTTATAAAGTATAGGATAAAAAAAACTTCAAATAAGTTGTTTCATTTTCAAATAATAATCTTCAAAATGTGTAAACCGTCAGGGAGTCCTTATCGAAAGGAGAATTCCGACTTCTTTTTCTTGGACAAGAATGTCTTAATTGCTCAAGTCACGACACAATTTTGTTACTACAAGATTAATCTGTATAGGTTGGCGACAGCTGTCCTTTATAACATACAGAATTTAAATTAAAAATTAAAAAAATCAGCCATAGCACTTTATCTTTTTTTAAAAATTATAATTAATTACCTTAATAAAAAAATGTTTGTGATTTGTCTCAAAAATATATTTATTTCATTGATAGAAATGTGAAATTTTGAAAAATCAAGCACAACTTTCATAATCTTTTTTATCTTTGTCCGTCGCTCATGCTGTCTTTTAAAATTATTACTTATAAATTTCTCTAACTTGAAATTTTAGGGGTTAAAAGTTTAAGACTAGTGTTACAACAATTTATTTTAAAAATAATTCTATTCTTTTTGGTAAGACATTGTGAACTTTTAAATACAGTTTTTCTCTCAAAAAAAGAAGAAAAAAGCATAGCATTATTGAAAAGCGCAGAACAAATCTATGGATCTATGTTTTTGGTTTTTGTCTGAAAAACAGTGTGATTGTGGGCGAGCTAAACCGAGCTCATTTCTAGTTATGCCGTGTAAGTTCTTTAAATAAAAATTGTATTTGTGATCTATTATTTTATCGATATGCAAGCAATCGCATACGAACTTCCAATAATCAATTGCTTCCATAATTTTCACGATCAAACGATGGTTCTCCAGTAGAAGTTTTATATATAAGGGATATTGTATCGGTGCATAATTTTTTTTTAAAATGAATATAGGCTATTGAGGATTTCTATTATATTATAAATAATATTTTCTTATTATTATTTTCGTAATATTTTTTAAGCTGACATGACTGTTATAAGAGAACATTTCTAAGCAAAATTTAATACAAAAAAGAGATAAAGACGAGCGGCGATGCTGTTTGAAGTCGATATTTTGTGGTTCCAGATCTTAGGCTCGGCTGCCGGCGCATGCGCAGGCTGCAGCAGCGGGGCTGTGCGCGCCGGTCACTATCACCATCACCACCACCACGCGAGGGCCCATCTTGGCAGCAGCGGCGCTGGCCCAGGCAACAACAACCACTCGGCCCTCGGACTCTTCACGCCCAGTTCAATACAACCCCCGATCGGCAACAATCCGACGGCAGTGGCCGCGGGGGCAACAGGCCAAACGACTATCAGCACGGCCAGCAATCAGCAGACGCCGCAAGTGGCAGTGCTGGCTCTGCATCAAAGGACTTGCATGAGTACTGCTTCGAGCAGCGGTTATGACAGCTTCTACAGCCGGCACAGTCCGCACCGGCGCTGTTACATGCTCAAGAACCTAAATCAAGACAATCGCCACAAGGTGAGCTGTAGATGTAGATCGTAACTATTGAGAAAACGTAAATATTTGCGCGAAAAAGAATTAATGAATGATCTATCCCCTTTCGACGCCCCTAACATTTACTGTTTCTTAATTTACGCACAAAGATGAACTGTGCTTTGAATATAAATTTTAAAGCTAAAATTCATAGTCGTATTCGATAAAATAAAAATAAAATTAGTACTTTGTTGGTGTACTGTGTGACACGGAATTAGCAGTTCGCGCAACCACTAGTCCCGGTTTTCCGCGTCCACAAGCGTTTCCCTCACTTCCAAAATTAAAATGTAATCGCCAAATTTATAATGATAAGGGCGCCAGGCGATTACTTGTACGCGTGCTACTCTATTAAAATCTATCTCCGGCTGAGACTAATATCTTGCATCGGCGGGGCTCTCACGCACGAGCCGCCACGGGACCGCGGCTAGCTTCTCTCGTGCGATCGGCTTACCGGTGGGAGAGAGGGGCACCACTACCCGTTGACTTATTCGGTTTTCCCCGCTGGGAAAACGATCACTACGTCGCTCGCTCGATTGCCACTAACAGCACTCTCCCCCTCTCTCTCTCTCCCTTTCTCTTTCTCACAACCTAATCGCGATTCTCCCCGCTGGGAGAATGGCACAACTACCGTCGGAACGTTTTCGCGCGTCGTCTTCGGCACTCCCGACACTCCCGTGCTAGTTACTCGCACACTCTTTCTCTCTCTCTCTCTCTCTCTCTCTCTCTCTCTCTCACACACACAATCTAAAAACGCGGCGCACAATTATACAACGGATTGGCTTACCAAAACCCTGCGAAGTCCGCGTGGGGGTCGGCTCGCTTCCTTCCTACTCCTTGGCGTTCGACGCTGCCTCGGTGCAGCGGATCGTCCTCAGGGTGGCTTGGGCTGGTAATGGCTAAATCCTTGTTGCACTCGCGGTTTGCCGTACTCGTCCTCTCAATTACGCGCGCAGGAGAGAACTGATGCCGGCCGGCGGGAGCGCTTTTGCCTCCTCAAACGGCCCACCGGCCCGCCCTCATGCGAACGCGCCGTCGGCTCTCTTCGGCGGGCGCGCGATATTCTAACACCGCTCGCGTGTTTGATACATTTTTTCGCTTGAAATACATACGCGGCGATCGCGGAGCGTTGTGATAATTTACAGTATCGCAACTGTAGTAAAATTACAACTTGGTAAATCTCTGAAGTTAAACAATGTTAGGTGTTTTAAATATTTGGGGGTGCAGAATACACTATGCAGTTTTGGCAATCATTCAAGCATTTTTTGCTTTTCAGAAAATATATTGAAAGTCATTTGAATATATTTTCGATAAATCCTATATGAAATAATACAAATTATCATATTCCGCTATCGATTAGCATCAGTATTAACATTAGAATTATTTTAACCTTATTAATATAATAAAAAATAATAATAATAACTAAACAAACACTATCCCTGGTAGAACTGTTGGGCATAATCTGGTCATAATATGTAGCATATTATGGCCATAATGATGCTGAAGGGATTGGAAAATGACGTATAGCTTTATCCAAGTTTTGTCGCTTGCCTTTTTTAGAGTAAAGTTTTTATCGATTTTCTTTCATTTTACATGAAAAATCCAAGTTAACCACTGAGTTATGAATACTATAACGCACTATCACAGCGGAGACTGTGTGTGTGCGTGCATGCGTGTGCGTGTGCGTATGTGTGTGCGTGTGCGTGCATGTGATAGAGAACACCGTGAGAAAAAAAACAGCTTGAATCTCCGGTCAAAATAACCAGAGTGGTCGGGTAAGACACATTAAGGTTAGAATTGCCCAAGCGCTTGGTGTAAACAATCTGAGCGACGAGTGGACGAATTCGCCAGTCATAATTATGATTAATTTTCTGATCATAATTATAACCCTCAACCATTTCTTATACTGAATATTTTTGCAGGGACATTGCTATGCTTTGACAGGTTAACATCGCCGCCAACCAATCGGGGTTATTATTATTATTTAAGAGTCAACTCATTTATATTCGTGCATCAATTCTAACCTAGACCGTTCATGATAGACGTAATGGAAAATTTAGATTAGTATAATTTTTATTGCAATATAGTGCCTAAAATTGTATTGGGTCTATCACGGATTATTCATTAATTTCTATTATTATAATTGTTTTTATTATCATAACAATTGTCATTATTATTATAAATGAATATGATTTTATTTATTAAGAGGCGACGGTACAGATTTTACAATTATAGTAATTTATAAAAATACTATTATAATGTTAAATTATAATCGAATTGTCATTATATTGATTATTTCAATTAAAAAAAGATTATTTAGGAAGTAAACGTAAGCTCAACTATCAATGTTCCAAGTTTGTATCCATAAGAAGTCGTGGCGCTAATGGTCCACAATCATGAACCATGAGCTTTGATGTGCGTTTTAAACACTTTTCCAACCTCTGGACGTTGTCTCCGCCTTGCCGTGGTACCATAAGTCTCAAGGACTGCATAACGGAGATCTATTAACCCCATCGGCTGTCCTTAAAACGGATACCGAAACTCTTTTAAACTGGGGACCATAAAAGCATCACACCCTGTTCGTAATGAACTTAATTTGGGAGTGGAAGGATAGATGGAGGTAAATAATCCAAGTTCAATTTTCACGTTTCAAAATATGTATACGAAAATATAAGATTTATTTGAAAAAAACGAACTGCTCGGCTTCGTGCCCGAATGTCAACTGCCCCGCTGCGGGTACGCTTCAGCCGACCGACACGGCCACTCGCCGCCGATCAGCCAAACAAAATTATCG
>JAWWEQ010050448.1:0-11564 GCA_035583055.1 Torymus tubicola
CCCAAAGAGATTACAAAACACGACAACCAGTATATTCTGACTATACAGGACAACTTTAGTAAATACTGTATATTGGCCCCTACTAAACAAGCCACGGCAGAAGAAGTTACTCGGGTGCTGGTGGAAAAGTTAATTAGCTATTTTGGATCGCCAACAGTCATTATATCGGATCAGGGAACTCACTTCGTGAACAAAATGATGACTGAGTTTGCAAAGGCATTCAGAATAAGTAAATTATGCACCACAGCCTATCACCCGCAATCCAACGGGGGGATTGAAAGAATGCACCATACGTTCAATGAATATCTAAAATTGTACCTAAATGCTTGCGAGAATTGGGATGAGTTGCTACCTCTGGCGCAGCACTCATACAACGCGACGGTGCACGAAGACTTAGGGTACAGCCCTCATGATGTAGTGTTCGGAGAGCGAGCTCGAACCCCCTCCAGCTTCCCTCCGCGGGAGAAGCTGTTGACGTACAACGAATATCTGCTGGACACTATACAGTCACTATCGCAGCTAAGGGCCTTAGCGGCAATGAACCTAGCTCAAGCAAAGTATAAATCAAAATTTTATTATGACCAGAAACAGAACTCCCGACACTTCCGGGAGGGGGAAATGGTATACCTGCTGAAAAAACCCAAGCACGGGAAAATGGACAGCGAGTACGTAGGCCCCTGCGAAATCATCGAAATTAACTACAAAACGCACAACGCCACTATTCAAAAGGGAAATCAAACGCGCATAGTTCACTTAAACCTATTGAAACGCAGTTATGAACTGCCCAAAGGGACAGAACACCACGACCTATCGGGATCGGAATAAAAGGCAGCCTCGAAGAACGGACGATCGACCGAAATTTTTACGTGGCCCCTCAGACGGCCGACCTCAGCAGACGCAGAAATTTTTTTTCTTTTCGCGGCCCCTCAGACGGCCGACCTCAGCAGACGCAGAAAATCTTTTTTCTTTTCGCGGCCCCTCAGACGGCCGACCTCAACAGACGTAGAGAATTTTTTTTCCTTTTCGCGGCCCCTCAAGACGCCGCGAGCACCAAGAGCAAATTCGATGTTCTCACCTCGAAGGCCAATCGTGAGGAGTTCGCGCGTACAAAACGGGCTAAGGGGGGAGCGCATCACAGGCTCAAAGATACAGTCAATTAGTTAAATATATAACGATAAATATCTTCAGTTCCGGCCGTGGAAAGGAAGGGAAATGCCCAGTTTAACCACGGCGCCGGAACATGATTCCCATTAAAAAAAAAAAAAAAAAAAAAAAAAAAAAAATCCCATGGAAGGGGGCGAAAAAGCGGTTGGCCTCTTAAAGAAGAAAAGAGAGACGTAACACACATGAGAAAAAATAAGTGGTCGGGCTGAGTAACGTAAAGCCTACGTATCAGCATAAGGAAGCATGATATCATGCCACGACGCGGAGCGAGAGCCTAGTCACCGTTTCCCGCACGCGCTAACTCCCTGGCCTTCATTAGGCCAGCTCCCCGGTAAGGGGAAGGGGGCATGCTCTCGGAGTGGAGTCGCGGCGGGGACACGGCGAGTGGGAGCCGCACACGTGAATCGCGGACATCCACCGACCATACGAATAGAAATGCAGCAACGCAAGATTCATTCGGACGGCTGGCCCGTCTCGAGAACCACTCCTGCATGACATGGAGGGGGACTACACCAGCTTGCTGGTGAGATCCCACCTGGAAAAGAAAAAAAAAAAAAAAAAAAGTCGTCACGATAAAAGATAACAGCTGGCTTGATAAACCGCAAACCCCATGAGGATTGTAATAGAGGTAAAATAGTAAAGCATTAGCCTACCACACGGGAAATCGTGCGCCGCGCCGGGGTATACGCTACATATTTGTAGGTCAATGGGAAATATTGTTAAAGTATATATTATAAAAATTGAACATTTTACTCCGAGATTAATCGTTAGAATGAATTGCTTGAAATCCACAATCGTAGAGGTAGGCACGCGTAACAGTGCAGACAACAATCGAGCACTCAAAACTCACGAAGGATGAGTCATAATTAGCTAGGCACGTATTATAAAAATATAACCTACGTTGCGTAAGGCCCATGCCAACTTAATTCAAGTGTCAGCACGAATGTACAGCGCGCGCTCACCTCCGCAAACTGAAGAGAAACAAAATAAGGGGAGAGATAAGACAACTCTGTAAACATGTAACCCGACAGTCCGCGCGAATTCCGAGGCCAAGGATAGTCACATTACAAAGAGAACAAAGAAAGGCGCGGTACATCCGATATACTATAATGTATGACTTAGGATAACAACGACAACATACGCGACTAATAGTAACAGCGGTAGTAATAGTAATGCATATTGGACAGCAAAAGGAAGGTTATATAAACATTGGGATGGTGGCTTTAGCGTTTTCGGTTTGAAAAGGACGTAGGGGCCCGAATTGGCATTCCCCGATTATGTGACGGCGAGGAGCTTAATGGGAACACGGGACTGAGGAATTATTTCTAGGATAGGAACAGAAATAAATAACAAACATCATTGGTAAAATGGTATTATATTAAAAAGAAAAAAAAAAGAAAAACTAAGAGAAATTGGCATATGAAAAAGATACATGACATATAAAAAGATACATAGCATATGAAAAAGATACATGGTATATGTAAATATACATTTATATAAATTATTGTAATGACGGTGATGACGGTCGTCCTCGGCCGACACCTCGGCGTGCGGTCGCCCCTCGATTGGCGGGAACGGAGTCGTTCATGGCGGAAGCAAACGGGGAGCTCCCTCGGCTGCTACCGCTAGCCGAACTGGCGGATGATCTCGTCCGTAGTCCGCTCCTTTGGGATTGGCCGTGGCAACCCGACTCCGGGGTCGAAAACCGCGTTGGGGTGCGCCAATGCGGCGAATCGGCTGGCGTGGCTCGTTCACTGGAGCGCGAAGGCGAGGGCTTCGGCCCACGATTAGCCACCTCTTCGTAGGCGGGAGGCGGTTCGTCCCGTCGTCGCCTGGCCTCCTGGGCCCGGCGGGAGATCGCCTCCCTCTGTTGGCGTAGAATTTCGCCCACGGTGAGTGGGCGGCCGGATGGCGGTGGCTCCTGGTTGGAGGAGCCGTCGGATTGCCCCGGCTCCTCGACCCCGGTGACATCCGGGGAGGTCGGCTCTGCTGGGGTGCGCACCTCGGCGTCTCTGGCACATCCGTGTTGGATGTCACAGGGGGGCGTGGGCGCCCCAGGCGGACGAACAGGACCATCGGGTCCCATCGGCCACACCGTCTGCACGGCGCAAGAGCGCAATCCCCGGAAGGTTGGCGAAAAATCGAGGACGCAACAATGGGTGTCCTCATCCAGGCGGTTCTCGCAAGGAGGCATCATTCCGTAGTGGCCACGGCCCCGACCGCCCATAGCGGGTGGCGAACGCCGAGCAAAGCGACGGAAGCCGCCGCGGAAGACGGCCGGTGTGGAGGGCCGACGCTGGAAAAACGGGAGAACACATTGAAACAAAATAATAACAATAAAAGTAGGAAAGAGAAAGGAAGCAAACATCAAGTATAATTTAATATTATAATTAAAGAGAAAAAAAAAAGAATCAAACGAAGGGAAAGGGAAAAAACCAAACATCAATAATAATTTAATATTATAATTAAAGAGAAAAAGAATCAAATGAAAGAAAAGAAAAACCAAACATCAATTATAATTTAATATTGTAATTAAAGTGGAAAAAAGAATCAAACAAAAGAAAAGAGAAAAGAATTAAAAAAAAAAAAAAAAGAAGAAAAAAACCAAAAACTCACCTGGAAATCAGCCCGCCTCGCAAGCGGACGGGCGACAACGAGAAGCGGGAACCCAGCAAAGACTCCGGTTATCTCCATACTGACAAGGAATATACTGCAGTCCCTGGCCGCCTCGTATATATATAGGAGAGAAAAGCTGAGGGCAGCGAATACCCCCACTGACTACAAGGCAGACGCGCAGCGTATACTGCCCCGTGACCCCAACGGGGCGAGCGATTCATCTCCGCTCTTCATCTGCTGATGCAGCGCTCGTGCACATTCCGCACAGGAGGAGAGGTAAATCTCGCTACGACGAGGCGGGCCGGGAGGGGCACGATTCCCGGTGTCGAGCCAGATTACCCGGCCTGAAGTTGACCAGGCACCAGGAGCATATCCGGAGGTCTCCCTGACACCTCCGGAAGTGAGCGGGGTAGCCGCTCTTGGCATAATGCCGCCCGCAGGTTGGGCAGGCGACGCGGTCGACCGGTACCGCACCCCCCGGGTGCGCGGCAAGAGCGTGCCGATGTAACGAGCCCAGATGGACATACACAAGCGTGGCTGTCCGACCGCGACGCATGCTGACGAGTGTGCTGATGGGCAGCACCGGACGTCGGGCTGACCGTCAGGCACCCTGCTTCAGGGCACTCCCAGGAGTGTCCCGCAGGAAGATCGGCGGCGCTGTTCCTATTAACCGGCACCACCGCCGAACTCGGGCAGCGGCAGAGCGGCTGCTGGAACATCGAATTCCAGTGCGCTCCCCCCACGTTTACGGCCTCGGCTAGGAGGAGCCCGTGTTCAAGACTTGATGGGGCACGGATCCCATGACGTAAACAAGAGTCCCAGGCCTCTGGATTACCACCAGGTTTTTATGGTGGTAGGGGAGAGGGCAGCCGGGCAGCCACGAGGAGGCACCCGACCTTCGATGACGCAGCGCATCTATCTCCTCCCCCATCACTCGCCCCAGATGAGTCGCGAAGTCCGGGCGGATGATCAGCCAAATCTTCTCCGCGCCGGGTTCTCCCCAATGAACAAAGTTGCACGAATCCAGCGACCTGTCCTCGGTATGGACCTCCGAGAACGAGAGGTTTCCCGAAAGGTAGTACGTGGGAACGTTAATCCCCACGCTCTCCCCGACCGCTGGATTCACCTTCGGATCGATATGCAGGGGCATATCGCGAAGGGCAGAGGGAAGGGCAGGTGACCCGGCGCCGAAGTTTGCGGCATACAGGGGCCGCACCTCCCGAGAGGCGATGATATCAAGGGAGGTGGAGAAGAAAGCCTCCTCGGCGGCCAAGGTTGTCACCGACCTACGCTGGGAAGGAGTGCCCTAAGGAAAAATAAAGCTGTTATAACCAGACACCGTCATACAAATACGTAATTTCATAAGCAAGAATAGAGTGAATACCTTCGTACGATCCCACAATTGAGGGATAGTTAGGTCCGGAGGGCAATCGGTCCTGTCACTGATGAAAAGCCTTCGGAGCCCAAGGACGTCAACCCCAAACTTTCGAAGGCGGCCCTCGTCACCTTTACTATCTGCCGGAACAGGGGTTCAGGGGCAGCGGTTGCGGGGGCCAAGGTGGGATGGACATCGGGGAACTAACAAAAAAATATATAAATAAATAAAAGAATAATTGCAAATGAAGTAAATAGAAAAACTAATATAAAAGTAACATTACAGAATAATGGGGGCACTTAGAATAGCTTTCCTTAGAATGATCAGTATATATATATATACATTGTCAAAAACGACCGGTAAGGTTGAAATTTTTATATGCTTACCAAAATTACAATGTACATGACATACAAAAATGTTGATTTAAATAAGTAAGATTATTTGTAATAAAGCGTTAAGATTAACGACAATATTAACGATAACATAATAATTTGAAGATAATAATCTCGCGCGTTTTTAAGCTTAAATGGGGTTAAAATTAGTTGTAAATTCTAGGTGATTATTAGTATTTATTATCTTTTCGGGTAAATACGTAAAATCAATAATGTTTTAGTCACTAGCATTCTAACTCTTTGAAGGGAGAATGCCGATTTTGCATAATAACTGAATCTTATTAACCGCATTGAGATAATGATTTATATCTAGGCAAAGAACTGGGTTATAAAGGAAGAATTAAATATGAATAACGCCAAATGAAATTACCGCTGAAAATAACACAAATAGCATACATGGAAGTAAATTATCTAGATGACACATTATCAATTTTAAAGTCAATATTTCAAATTTTCCAAATGCTGCATGAAAAGGCGAGATGTATGAGTTTAAATTTATTATAGAGAAAAAAAAAAACAAAAGAGAACAATTTTTATATTATTCCAATCAACTATAATTCATTCAATCTATTATAATAAAAATTTCGATTTATATTTTACCAATAATTTTTGTGGAAGTCAATAAAATTAGTAACTTAGCTGAAACATTAATTACAAGCAATGAATATATCAAATTTACCAAATGAAAAATAATTCAGAAAATTAATAGTTAGTATTTAGAGTCTTATAATTATTATGCAACGCTTTTAAATTCCACTGCGAAATATGATCCTAATAAGTAACTTGAAAGCAAGAAAAATACATGTGCCTTCACACAAAGCGACAGCTTAAAGAAAAAGTTTTCTTAACTCACTATAAATTCATTAATTAAAATAAATTAGTATTAATCACATCAATCAAAAAAAAAGAAGAAAAAAACAAAAATAATTCTTATATTATCTCAATCAACTATAACTCATTCAATCTATTATAATAAAAATTTCGATTTATATTTTTACCAATAATTTTTGTGGAACTCAATAAAATTATTAACTTAGCTAAAACATTAATTACAAGCAATAAATATATCAAATTACCAAAGGAAAAAATAATTCAGAAAATTAATAATTAGTATTTAAAGTCTTATATTTATTATCTCTTATGCAACGCTTTTAAATTCCACTGCGAAATATCATCCTAATAAGTAACTTGAAAGCAAGGAAAATATATGTGCCTAAAGAAAAAGCTTTCTTAATTAAAATAAATTAGTATTAATCACATCAATCGGAAACAGTCACATTCCTTAGGCTATAATAGGACTGTACGATGATATAGAGGCATATAGTAAATTGCCTCGTTATAAATTATTAAGACTACATCACCTTGTACCAGCCAAGAAAATAATGCGAAAATTATTACCAAAGTATAACAATGAGAAAATATTTTCGTAAGAAAGAAAAGAGTTTGAAATTCATTTTAAGGCGTAAGAATTAAAAACAGACTAAGACGAAATGAATAAATTTAAAATTGCGGGTTGGAGTCATGATTAAGTTATTAAAATTTGTCAAATCTGTCTAAGCATACCACGGGGGATAAAAGAATTAATACTATAAATATACCGACATATTATTGATAAATTATTAATATACGGTTTATTGAAAAGATCTTGAATACTCGAATAAATATAAGTGTGAGAACAAATACTCACCACGTGAACAGCGTAATGCGGCGGGCCCAAGGGACGGTGCAAGTTTTTGCGCACCTTCTCCAGGTCAAAGCCATGGTGGAAGTACACAAAATTTTGGGGTTCTCCACCGTAGAAATAGTTCCCCGCACTCATAACGTATTGTATTGTATGGTATAGTAGTTAATTTATTGTAAATAATTAATATTAATTTATTACAAATAAGCATACAACGTAGCGGAGGTAAACAAGAAAATCGCGAAGGCGAACAAAAAAAAACGCACTATGATAATTAACGGAAAGACACGGAAAGATGAGATAACAGGGCAACTGACGACACAATGGAACTAACGGAATACGCTCATATACGTCCGTACGCATGGCTCACTAACACGTAGGAGCAGTTTCCAGCACATATAAAGCTGGCATACTCGCGGCAGCATCGGAATATAGCAAACGCTCCCGCGCATTCACACTCTCAGAGCCGACGAACGCATTAGAGATAAGCATCCGCGAACGAAAAGAGGTTGCGCGACCAAGCACGTGAGCCAGGCGCAAGGATACAGCAAAACGCCCCATCAGGAGCGTATCAAGGCAAGAACGCTCATTAACAGGGCCTCACCTTAATTACAATATATTATGTTTTGAATAATTATATGACGAATGACAAATGAACCGGGACAACAAAGAGGAAAGGGAAAACGCTAAATGAATTACCCCTTTCAATGGCGTCATAATACAACCCCAAAAATGACATTAAGGCACCCCCAAACCAAATTTTTTACAAATAAACATTATAACAAAAATTGCCTATAATAAATTAATTTAGAAACCGAATCACTCGGAGAAAATTTGATAATTATGAATTCATTTACTATTATCGTACCATAAAGTTATAAATCATTTAAAAGTACCCGAAATAAATATTTTTTACAAATAAACATTATAACAAAAATTGCCTATAATAAATTAATTTATGAACCGAATCACTCGGAGAAAATTTGATAAAAGTAAATTTGTGAAAATTAATTTAAAGAAAGCTCACTGGCAATCTTCCAGTATAGCTGAAGAAGATTTGTACTTAAAATTAATTTTTTTAAAAGATCTTATTAGATCTTATAAAACGACAAATAAAGAAGATATCATTAATGATACTTATGACAAATTAATAGGCTGTGGGAAACATATATGAGGATGTGCAAGAAAATTTTATTTTCCAACTCGGACGTAGCAGAATTAGAAATTATAGAAGGTAACGAAGACATTTTGTTTTTAAATTGCTTAACAAAAAAGCAAGTCCAAATAAAAATGGTGAAACCCGTACGACTACCTCTTAGAGATACGAGTCGGGCGGATTGACTCCGGAAAAGAATGATTACTAAATCTGGAATCTTACCTTGGTGAACTTTCCTTTTGTCGATCAATGAAGGAATGAACAACAATAACCACACTGCTCCTTGATTCAGTTAATATTTATTTTATTCTCCTTTCTTTTGGTAGGAGGCGCGAAAATTCGTCCCCACTTCAGTTGTTCGCTATCTCTTTCGTTCTCATACACTTCACCGATGCGGGTAAGGCAGTGAGCGTGGGAGGCGTCCGCGAGGTGCTGCCACCAGGCCAGCGCATCGCCCGCGTTGCAATACAGCAGGTGTGCTATTTCTCGGCCGATGCGCCCGGCCAAGGCCACGAACCCCGCGACGCAGCGAATTCCAGATATCGCGCGATTCTGGTTTCGACACCAAGAATCGTACGATACCCGAAATTCGTCTACAGCGCGAGATACTAACGTTATAGGTTTCACTATAATAAAATGTAGATAAAATAAACTAATAATAATATAATAACATCAATAATAATATAATCTATTCCAATACAATAATAATTCCCCTAAGTGTATAATGAAAAAAAAAACTAAATAATAAGTATATCACAAAGTAAAAACCCACACGCAACAATAGTAAAGGTAGCTACAAAATATATTTTTAAATACTATATTATATGAAAATATTTGAAAAGCAAAGCTTACTGTAAGGTGCATATTAGAATTTAGTAAATCAAATTGATGCAGATTTTCTTTTACTATGGATGCTTGGAAGCAAAAAATGGTTTATTCTACTACGGAGTAACAATTGCATTTTATAAATAAAGATTGGAATCTTGTGTCTAGAACTTTAGATTTAGTTGCATCGAAGGGCAAATATGCAGGAAAGGACATCGCTGAAGTTTTTATAAAAGTTTTACTAGATTTTATTATAATTGATAAAATTCAGGGAATCACTATGGACAATGTAGCAGCAAGCACAACGTTTATCAAAGAATTACCTTCGATGATGGAAAAGCATCAATTAAAATTCAACATTGATGATCAGCCCTTCCAATGTTTCGCTCATATTTTAAATTTAGAAGTACAAGATGTATTAAAATTAATCAATATTGATGTAAACGAACACGATTATTTTACTGAAAATAGCAAAACTTCAGAGACGTCGGATAGTTCAGACGATTCTAGCGACAACGGAAATAGTTTTGAAAAAGTTAGATACTCCGAAGTTTTGTTAAATAAATTAAGTAGTTGATGCGATGAATATTTCCTTTATAAAACCAATTCTCGACGTGAAAACTCGATGGAATAGCACGTGCGAGATGCTCGAAGTCGCAATAAAATTAAAACTTGCGTTAGATATGCTATGCGAGAATAAAGAGAATTCGGTGGATAATGAAGAATTAGAGGTACATGCGGATCAGTCTATTTTAACAAATGTGGCATCCATACAGACACCGCATATTGAACAGCCAAGTTTTGGAAAAATTGTATTTTTATATATGCGAAAATTACGCAACTTTACATCAAGCAGTTTTATTATGAAAATACAGAGTCTAAAAACAATAGGAATTGATACGCATTTACAACTGCACGAAGTAACATATTTACCGATAAAAATAAAAGAAAATTTATAATATACTTATAATAATATTTTTTAATAAAAAATATTTCATAAAACCTCAAAATGTATATTATTTTCTATCCCAACTAAAGTTTATAGCTGAAACCATTTTTGTATTTTATTAGATATAGAATTATATTTTATAGTAAAGTACTTTAGCTAATATAGTAATATTAACTATATTTTTCTCAACTATATTTTGTTAACTATATAACATAGTAAATTTTTCGTTTTATTTTTTTCAAGATAATATAGTTAATGTTATTATATTTTTTAATTACAAAGACTATTTTTTCTCTAGTTAAATTTACTAAAAAATGATAGTAGTGACAAAATCACATTATATTTTATAGTAGTTTTATAGTTAAGTTAACTATATTTTTTCTGGGTGTAAAAATGTTATTTATGTTACGTGAGAGGTTATGTTACTCTCCGTAACTGCAAATTATAAAATTTTCGGTCGCTGCTCCGGAACATCTATCGTTCTCTACCTGGGAGTCCAAATTATCTAACTCTGATTTATATATAGGGAACCTATCCTAATCTAACATAGGGGTGCACAGACCTTGAGGGACAATTTCTCGAATAATACCTGATAACGTGCAAAAACGAGGCAACAAACGAAAATAACTTTAAATTAGTAGAATTAATTAAAAGAAATAAATAAATAAGATAAATAATTAAAAAACTGAAATACATATCTTGTTAACCGGAAGGGCCAATAAAAGGGAAAAAGGGGGCTTAGCAATTATTGAAGGGAAAATCTCTGGGCTCACGCGCGGCCGAAAACACAGAGTAATTATTCCCTAATTTCGAATTTCGCGCGCGTTAAAGGAGGCAGGGGCGCACCTATAGCATACGGTGCCCGCCAATGAATCCAGGACCGTAACTAAGAGTTTCGAATTGGGTGTTCCTTTTATTCCTTTTCACTTCCTTGCTATTTTTCCTTCTTCTTATTTGTGAATCCTATAACTGGACGGATCGTACACTTCATCTTCAGTAGCTTTGCCGATTCATGCTACAATGAATAGACCTAGCTACCTACTGCATGAGGGAAATCCGGACTAGGGTTAATTGGGCTGAGAGAATGTTACTTGAGTTAATAGGATTAATATATAATGTTTAAATATTGTGACTATTGTGGCATTTATGTATATATGTGTATATAAATATATCTTATATAATATTATTATTCAATATATATCTAATATGAAAGGTCTGTTGCTTTAATCGTATATTAAGTTACCATGTATCCATCAACGTATATATATTGTGTATCAGTATGTATTTTATTATATTTTTCGAACGAAAATTGTCTTAATAATAAATATAATACTTTATATAGTGGTACTGTAACAAAAACTTTATCTCGAAATAATGAAATTATCTATACCGTAAATACATTTGAT
>JAWWEQ010050449.1:0-11564 GCA_035583055.1 Torymus tubicola
AATTTTTCACCTAAATGCTTGTGTAGAGTGTGTGCGTGTAGAGAAAATCTGTGTAGAGTATGCCCGTGTAGAATAACGTTCCTGTGTAGAATAACGTCCCTGTGAATGTGTAGAGTGTAGGCGGTGCCTGTGCGTATGCTAATACCAAAATACCATATTGTAACAGTTACAATATCAACATTCAGCCACAAATCTATATCTTTTAACTGTTATAGTTCTAAGATGATCTGTAGAATAGTATTTTTAAACAATATGCATGTATACTAATATAATATAACGAATAAAATGTTCGTTAAATTAATATTCGGTAATTTAACGAACAAAATGTTTGTTAAATATAACTAATTAATCATATTATACATTTTATTTGTAAAATTTATCACATAATTTATAAAAAATAAACAAAAAATGTAGATTAATAAAATCAAACGTTTATTATGAAAATAATATTTACTCTAAAACTCTTCAACATACAACATTTTTTCCGTCAGCTGTTTTGTGAAACTTCATGGGTCTTACAAAATTAACTACGTCTAATTTTAAAGTTCTATCGCATGTCTTTTTGTGAGAAGGGATAATTTCATAACTTTGTAAATGAGAATTAAAATATCCAATAGTTATAAGGCATTCTTTATAAGAAAGAAAGATATTATTTTCATCATCTTTTATAGAACATTATACTATTACTATGCCAAAAACAGGATTGTTTTCTTTATTTACAAAAAGTCGGGTGGTACAATTTTTTACATATATAGTAATTTAATATATAAAGTAATTTAATTTTTTTATTTTCACGAAGATGATGGGAATGATGGGAAAACAACATCAAGTTGCGCGCGGGCCGGGTCGCAAGCTCCTAATTTCCCTCCCTCTACTGCCCGCTCACTCTATACTATACACCCGTTTCACTCAAATGTGATATTGTAACTGTTACAATATCGACGTTAACTATAAATGTACGTGAATGATTGTCCTGACAATTGATATTTTATTGAATTAATCTTATATTTGTCAATTACAAAGTTGCCGTAACATTCACATATAATTGGCTTTGGTAAGATTGATTTTATTGTGTATATATGTTAACATTAATAATACTCTTTTCTCAGTGTACGAGATTTTTAAGGATTCCATAAGAATAATAAAAAAATTATGAATTTTAATAGTGAAAATTACTAAAAAAAATTGAATAAACATTCTGATTGTTCACCTAGAAACTACAAAACAACGCGCCCGGCAAGTATGCGTATTTAGCAGAAAATCAGGGAAAATTTGACTGATTTTTAAATACTCGACAATTTGTTGATTGATTTCATAACTTTCTTATTTTTAATAAACGTTTAAAAATAAAAAAGAGAAAAACAGAAGGAGAGAGAGAGAGAGAGTGAGAGAGAGAGAGAAACGGATATACTTACTCGCCAATATTTTTACTTTTTTTTTTAAAGTAATTTCAGAGAGATACACTATACAGTCAATTTTCGCTTATTAATCGACTTCCATAAATGGAACTGTATAATTTTATTATTATTATACATTAAGTATTTATAAGTATTTGAAATGTTGCAATTTTCACTCCGATGAAAATACAAGATTTTCTTTAGCAGTGCGATCGTGCCTATAATGTAAAAACTTCGTTTTTGCGTTGGCGTGCGGCCCCCTAGTTTGTAACAAATTCATGTATTGGATTTATACAAAAATTATTTTGTGCACGGTCTTCTCTTGAAAAAGTGATGGATGAAATTTGTCATCAGAATAAGGCTGTTTTGATTGACTGTTTTATAGACTTATTAGATTTGTACTATGTAGAATAGGCGCGAAAATCTATTATATTGGAATTTTCAAATTGAATTATCGAATTTATATGTATTTAAAACTAAATATTTAAAATAGTATAAGAAAAATGTCATTATCCAATTTATATTAATTTAAACTGATTGACGACAACTTTTAAATTGAAAGTAATTGATCATGTTCATAACCTAAAAAAATAAATATAATAATGAAAACCAATACGCCAAACGCGCGTTGAATCTAGCTAGTATGTTAAAAAGCGATTTTCTTATTTTATTTGTTCTCGCTATAATGCTATGTGTCACGGACGAGCCACGACGTTCGTCTCCGTGGCAGGTCCGATACCCGACCCGCGTGCGGTGCTAGTCTTTCTCACGTGAAAGGTGCAGCTTGCATCTTTCGCTGGAGACGGCCCGTATGTTTTTCGATCCAAAATTTTGATGTGATCCGTGAAAAATTCTTTGAGATAATCCATAAACTCAATTACATATGTATATGCAGACGTACATACATTATAGGAGACACTTAAAATGAACTAATTCTCGGTACAAAATACTTTTGATTCACTAAATGTTTATATTATGGGGTGTTAAAATTTCCACTTTGGCTAAAATATAAGGCTCGTGAAAATCATTAATAAAAAAGGAATTTTCGTTTTTACGTTAATTGCGTGCCATGCCAGCCACGTCGTTTCTTGGCGCAACATCACGCTCAATTCGATTTTAGATTAGATTTTCTCTTGCCATCGAACCCTGCATACGTTATATATTCTAGAAAACTCCTCGACAGAAGCGATTTCCGGAATCTGCCAAGTCAAGTTACGACATCGCATACACCATATAGATATTTCTTCAGGACTACAGAAAGTCATTGCGATTGTGGAAAGATTTCCCACTTCTAAAGATACATCTATGTAATATAAATAATTATACGCGCGAATGTTTTGCAAATTTTCTAGTTGCACCATTAACTTTTACTGAACGAGTTACCGATTGTTTTTATGTAATCTCGAATCTATTTGTTATATCTAGACCATGGATATATGAAGGAAAAGAAGTTTTTATTTATATATTTTATTATTCTCTACATATCTTAAAACTTTTTAATGAATTCGAGCTAAGGGAGCAAACGATCAATATTTCTGAGATTTGTCTTAGAAAATGAAAGAAAAGATTTTTTTGTTTCTTCTACATAGCCATGTAAGAAAACTCATGCTCCCCAAAGAATACGAAATTTCGTATAAAAATAATAAACCAAAAGCAACAATTATTGAATCATACTTTCTAAACTAAATAAATCTACAGTATCAGTAGTTTACTGAATCCAATATTTTTGTTGTTAGAAGTGCTATTGAAGAATATACTAGGGATGGTACTCCAATAATATCAAAGACATACCGAGGGTCTATGAAAATCTTATTCGCGTATACATTATTGTACATGTATTTTAGAATTAACCTTTTACATAGCCGAGGTAAACCAGATTTATTTTCAGTTAGAGCTAAAACTAAAAAATAAGAAGAAATAAATGCAGACCAGCAGATATAAAGTTTTTTAGTAACAAGCAAAAAATTAAATTGTTTTATGGTTTGTGCATCCAATATTAAGAAAATAAAAGAATACAAGAGAAACAAGAAGAAATAAGTAGTATGTGAATTGCTGAAAGTGTCGTGTGTAGGAGAGTCGAGTGTACAAGAATTCAGAGTTGCTCGCTTAATCGCTCTCCGTGCGTGTGTATATACATAGACATAGATAGACATATACAGAGAGAGACAGAGAGAGAGAGAGCCAGGACGAGGGACGTGAGACGCGAATGGATGGCGCTTGGATTTCGATTTGCGGACCTCCCTCGCGGCGGCTGCGGTGGAGGAGATTCATCGCTCACCGAGCTCCCCGTGTATATACATGCTACCTACTCCTCGTCTTCGTAGTCGTTGCCGCAGTACCACCGCAATTTCCCTATCGACGCGACCTCCAGCGCTGATGCGACTTCTACCCTTCCAAGCGCGCGGGGCCGCGTTTTTTTACGTTTACGTCCCCCGTACGTCGCTTAGCTGATTGACAAGCGCATGGGGCTTAATGCAGCACACGGTTTATTATCTTCCACCGGCTTCAATCCACCACAAGAGCGCTTTAGCCTTGAGTATATACCACACGATACTTTGTCTTTCAAACGTTTTTACATAAGTGTATTTTCTTCGCGATTCGCAAACTACTATCTGCACTATATTTCAACCATAGTCACTGTCGGCTATCTCGTGCAGAAATGGGAAACTCTATTCCTGAAATTCGTCACGCGTAAGATTACTTATCTAGTTAAGTTATAAAATTGTTTTCATATTAATCTTATATCTTATTACCGTTTTAATTTTCTAATCTAATATCTAAAACTGCTGTATTGAATTAATTAGTATATCAGTAATAAAAAAGAACACACACCCATGCGCATATACATACACACACACACACGAAATAAATTAATCAAACATCTAGGTACAAAAATTAATAAAATTTTTTGTGTAGCACCCTGTGGTAAATTTGCAAACGAACTTTTTCGCCAATAGTGTTTATAGTTACTAAAAATTATTAAAAATGATATACATACATTTCACAAAAAAACTTATAAACAACCAAAAATTCTATTATTTATTTTATACTTGGAATTTTTGGTATGAGTTATAATTATTAAATAAAGTATTTTTATTCTTGGAATACTATTTTTATTAAGTTTTACAGTTATAAGTTTCCTTTATATACTATATTTTCAATATTGCCTGAATTAGGTACGATGCCATCTAATTTGACCAAACTAAACATTTTACAATTTTGCGAAATCAATATGACATCTGAAGCGTTCCTAATGTTTTTCTTAGTAGTTAATTTACTATAATTTGACGTCTTTTGAGTAATCTTCTTCCAGCATAACAGAAGAACACAAACAATATTCTATTAAAGTATCCAATGATAACGTCTCTATAACTTTTATTATGATAGCTCCTTTTTCCATACTGCATACAAATTGTTTGTATTGACATTGCCTTCGGAGACTTAAAAACTTATAGAAGGTGCTATGTTTTTAATAGCATCACCAATCGATTGCATCAACTTCCTTGATATTTCTCTTTCTAGAGAAGGAATCACGTGGTGGTTGTAGTATAAATTAACAAAATTCTATTTAATATTCAAAGTTATTATATTTTAAAAATAAAAAGAAGTAAAACATACCACTCCATCATCATTTTTAATAGCACTGACTTGTCTAAAAACTGCATATTATCTCAAATAATTCGGTTTTTAATTGATTTCTTTCTAAATATTTGTTTTTTTTTCATACCCAAAGCCCTCCCTTTTTATGAATTGAACGATTAAAAAATTAAATTTTTCACCTTCTATGATGTGGAAATTAAGATACCATCTATTGACTATTCTTTGAAAAATTAGTAAAAATATGTCTTTTGGCAGATGCCGCTTATGACTTAAGCCATCTGGACAATATTTCAATAATATAAAATATTGTGCTACAGGGCAGACAGTAATGATTGAAATTTCTCTTCTTGTCCTCTTTACTTTGCAGCTCCAATAGGTAGAAAGGAAAGAAAAAGAAAGGAAGAAAAGGAAAAGAGAGCATATGCATATGGGATAGGAAAGAAGTAGAGATTAAATATGAATCTAAAAATAAAAATAAATCGTTAATTGCATGATTTATTGTTAGATTTTTTGATAAAACTAGTCATCTCTAAGCGCGCCTCACGCGCCACTTTTGTTTTTGTACCCTAGCAACCAAAAACATGATTTCACAACAAATCCATCATTTTTTAAGATAGGAGGATTAAGAACAGAACTTTTTTTGAAAAACCAATACCTAATTCTGAAAGAACACCCTCAAAAATCCCCGGAATAGGGTTGTCAAGAAAAAAAAATATTTTTTTTATAGGTGTGGTATCTTTAAAAATGCCTGCACAAAATAATGATTTTGTGCATTAATAGGTTAAAACAATTCTAAAAAACATGATGCACGTCTTTAACAACAAACATACAAAATGTCCAAAAATCATTATCTAGAATATTTTTCCTCCAATAAAATTTATATCATTTTTTTCACAATTAGAAAAAATAATATCACAAATTTTTAAATAAAACACTATAATAATTGTTTATGTCGTTGAAAAAAAAAATTAGATGAAATGATGGATGAAATAGAAATAAAAGAAGCGGTTCAGACTATTATAAATTCAATAAAAGAAAAAATTGACAGTGAAGAAAAATATATTTAACAAATGAAAAAAACCGCTGCCAATTCATTGGCACTTAGCTTCCTCAAACTAATTTATCGATTCCTTTTATTAAATTGAAATTCCAAAAAAATGTAATTATTTAAATCTATATTTTTAATAAATTATACGTTATAGATACAAATTTTATTATTTTCAAGCAAAATTAATATAGAAAGATAACTATAATTTTTTATTCAATTTATTGTTTTTTTTAATTTTTTTTAAATTGGTGGAATATATCTCTTTCTAATTTCGAAATATAACCTATTTACAAAATATTACGTGATAAACAGGTCTATACAAATTTTAACCTCTAATATCTCTGAAAGTTATGAACCAATCATTTTTTCAAAAGAAATTGGCAGAGAACTATCAATAATCTACCTCTACAATGAATTTTGAAACAAAACTCTTTTTTTTCATTTTTCAATTTTTACGTTTTTGTCAATAACGAAAGAACCGTAATAGCTAGAAAATTAATTTTTTTAGAAAATATAAGTAATTTAATTCTCTTTCGAGCTATACATCATATTCAGACAGGTAGAACCGTTCTTGAGAAATTACGATTTAAAAAAAAAGTAAAAAAAATTTTAACCTCAAATATCTTCGAAATTTATGGATCAATCCTTTTGTCCAAAGAACTGTCTCGATTCGTATACAAAATCTACCCCTGTAAAGAATTTCAATCTGATGAAGTAAATTATACTCTAGTTATGCAACGACAAAGAAATCACTTTTTTTATAAATTTTTTTTTCTCCAAAAATAATGAATAAAAAAAGCTAAAAGTTTAGTAAGTCATAGTACTCAATATCCTTTATAACCAACAAAATATTCATGTTAATATCTTTCTTAATTTCGAAATATAACCTATTTACAAAATATTACGTTTTCATCAATAACTTGTGACGAAATATAGATCAACTTCTTTTTTTTTAAATTGTAGAGAATTTCATCCTACATACAGATAATTTATAATATATAAACAATATTTGGTCTAAATATTAAAAAAATCGTAAATAAAAGTTTTGAATATTGAAAAATGGTTATAAAAAAAATTAATTTTACAAAAATCGAATATTGACCCGAACAGTTTGAGCAAAATCTAAAAAAATGATCACGGAATCGTTCAAATCGATCGTGAGATATCAGCGTTAGACATACATACATACACGCATACATCCATACGGACATTTTATAAAAATAGTGTATTTCGATTACAAATTTATAAATAACATTCCTAAAACATTATTTCAAAAAAAATTTTTTTTTGTGCTAATTCTTGGGGCCTAAAAAAATAAAGTTTAAAATAAAGGATTTTTACGTTTTCCGAAATTGCCAAATTTTATATCCTCTACTCTTTATTTTCGAAATATTGTGCCCAAAAGATTTACCAAACGAACAGCACTGCAAGATCATGATTTCCTGAAAAATATTGTTGTATTAACTTTGCCAAATCATTTTATAGTTCTCTATATCTATATATTAATGTATTAATAAACACGAATAAATGTAGAATATTGTCTGCAATCTAATTTAAATATAAATTTAATTTTAAATTACGAAAAAATACTACCAATACATTTCTTAAATACAGTACAATATTTAATTTCAATGAAAACATTTTCGAAAAGGAAATAAAACCATAAATTCAACAAATCAAAATGATATTTTTATCTGAATCAATCAACAAGATCGCAGTAATAGTCACTCGTTTTTTTCTGCTTGCGTTATAAGACCACTATAAGGTGAAATTTTTGAATAAATCAGAGAAAGTTTTGTCAAAATCACTTGGTAACTATTAATCAAAAAGAATAAATTTTTAATATTTTCGTTTGGCTCTTTATGATCAAAAGTTTCTCACCACGTATTCCTCACCTCTTTTTCTTCACAGATGTTATTTTTTAACCACTGTATATGTTGCATCTAAAATAAGATAATTTAATAAAAAGTACATTATATAAGATATATTGAACATATTAATCATATAAGTGAGTGCATACTGCAATAAACATCCGTACGTAACACGATGCAAGCATTTTCTCGCGGAAATCACTTTACATTTCATGAGTTTTTGTTGAATATTCAAATATTTTTCATACAGTATTCTCCTAGTATTCTTCATGTACTTAAAGGAAAATATAAATAGAAACCTTGTAATTTCACAAGTGCACATTAAATACAACAGGCGATTATTTTGTGCCCAACAGTGTGCAACTGTGGAATTTGCTTCCACGGAGCGTTTATTATCTCCCTAGTTTGAACAGCTTTAAGACCGCTCTATATGAACTTTTATTGCTCTTGATTGATTTTCTATCTTGCATTCTGTATTTTATGTTCTATTTTTGCTCCTTATTTTTTGTATAATCGGGCCTGTCTGCGGTGATTTATAGTTGTGCCGTAATCTATTTAATACCTTTGTTTATTTGATGGTTTGTTGACTTTAGATCGATATTTTTTTACCATAATATATTTCTATTGCACTCTGTGATATTTTATTGACGAAGATATCATTTATTTTACTTATAACTCAATTACTGTTAAGAAAGATTATGTATTTTCTATGCCAGTGACTAAGAATAAAGATAATAATAAATATATAACGATTGAGCAATAGTGTCTGCTGATTTTGTATAATTTTCAAAATTGACAGTTGGAAAACAAGAGAGAGATTAAGAGATTGAGAGAGAGGATGAGAGAGGGTAAGGGCAAAGAGAGAGAGTTAGACTCATTAGTTATCAATGGTCACTGATTGCCCAGCTAAAAAACAAGATGTATATAAAGATTATAATTTTTTTTTATATTGAGTAAAATGAAGAACTAACAATCAGATCTGCTTTTAAATAGATCCTACAAAGAATTGCGTTTAATAAAAAAAAGTGAAACAAATCAGCTGACATAATCACCTGAAATTACATCTTAAATTTTATATGAGATTTAATATGAGTTACATAAATGAAATAATAATAAAATCTCAACTGAGAATCTCACCTAAGATCACATCTTAAATTTTTTAAATACGTCACATTAGATTTTTTAGTAGGAATTCAGACCTATAGATACTATAAACTTAATGAATGACAGTGACTTGACTTGAACAACCAATAATAGGTGGAAGTTGATTGATTATTATCAAACTATATGCAAAAAGTTATTTAAAAATACTATAGTTAATTATTGTACTTTTTACACAAAATTTTCACCTTTAAAAAATCCTTCATAATCAATCAATTCATATTATATAGTGTTCTTTAAATAGCAATAAACGCAATATGTATCCCGCGGCGCATATCAGTGCAGTGCGTAGTATCTAGCTAACCAAAAACTCGTCATTTAAGTAGAGGTCTGAAATGTACTAGAAAATTTTTTTAATTATCAAATTTAGTTTGCAATGTTTGAAATTTAATTTTTCAAGGTTATTTTCAAACTGTTGGCACACACACGCACGCACGCACACACACACTCATAAACTTACTCGCAGTAAAACAAAGGTGCATATATGGACGAAGCGTAATCGTAGGGATAGAAAGACACTACGACGGAAAAACGAAAGATAACTTATAACTTATAACTTATTTATATGATAACTTTCAAATTATGGTAAGTAGCTGAACAACAAACGAATAGGGACATCGAACAAAACGGATTATTCCAAATGTTGGACCATGGAAGAAGAGAGAATTCGAGGAAGTGGATTTTTATCTGACTAGTTTCTGTCTGGATACGGCTACTTCCGAAAGTACATCTACAGAATAAACAGACTAACCGCGCTAAATCACTGGGTCCTACAAAGAAACGAAATAGAGACTGAAATAGATGCGATCATCCCAGAAATGCAAAGAATATATCTATGACGAACAAGAAATACTGATGGTAATCTCAGAAAAGCTGAATAAATGACTAAAAACCCGCGTAAAAGCAATGAATAAACGGAATGCAAAGGATGTACGTTCATGTGGATACACACAGATTTCCGCCTAGTCTGAAATAATGTAAATAACAGTACTGTACTCCATAAGGTATACGTGCTTAGTTGTTAGAGATGGTGGAATTCCCAGCAAGTCCCATATTTAAGAAACTGCAATTTCTAATAAACGCGGGAATATGGTAAAGGAAATGGTTTTTCAGCTAATGCGTCAAAAGCATTACGTAGATTTGCACAAAAAAACACCAAATATTAATAAAAACTATTTTAAAATTCTATACGTTTACTTAATAATACATTCTTTTAAAATATAGAATTATAATCCATTAACTCACATTAAACTTTTACTATCAGTAAAGTATATTTACCGGAACGACGCAAACATGGTCATATATGACATAGACGATTTCACAACCTTAAAAATACAAAATGATAAGCAATTGAATATTTTAATGGGTATTACATGAAGAAAATTTTTGCGCAAATAATACCGCGACAGTTGGGTGAACCTGAAGCTATTTAAGCCTCTAGCAAAAATGGAATTATATAGTTCGGTAAATAAATCAGTGAAACGCCAATAATTTTTATCGGGCTGTCACGGTAATTTTTATAGCAAAATTCTTTCATGTAATGTTATTTATTATTAAAAGAAGGAAAAAAAGATTATATAAGAATAAAACAATAGAATGTAAATATAATAAATATAGTGAATTATTTAGACCAATTTTATGTTCATAAAAAAATGTTCTGTAGTATAACTAAACAACAACTCAATAATAGTCAGTGAAAAAAGAGAAACTTGTTGTTTGATTGATTTCAAGATAAATATTTTCATTTCAATTATTATGTTATGATTTTTCAATACAGGATGTAAATAAAATTTGCAATAAATCAGCGTTATAATTTTACTAGGACCACCGGGTGTTAACGCTTGTTACGATACCAAGCTGAGGCTATTTTAAACTTTTGACATTTACTTCAAACCAAAAAAAAAATATAGCTGTCATTGATCTAAAAATAAATCCTCATAAATATAATGTAACTGAAAAACTTTTTATTCGGTAATACGAGAATTATTTTAACTAGCATGAACTTTCTCAATGAGCTTTATGCACTATATATTACAGACATGTCTGAAAAGAACTCAAATGGCTATTATCACTACAAACACATCTATAATAGTATACAAAATGTTCTTTAACTTACACACTGGAATATTTCGAATTTTAAGTAAATTAAAAAAAAACTCACGAGTCCAATCTTTCAAGAGATCGAAAGAGTGTAACGAATCGGCTTGAAAGTGTCGCGATATATAGCCACCTGTGTTCGTATGGTATAAATACATACACACGGTGCTTATACCGTGACTAAGTCATCAAGCGATACTTTGTGCGAAAAAAACGAAGAGCTCGCCCTCTTTCTGCCCAGGATCCTCGAAGAATCAATATCTTTCAAGGCTAGTATATCTCAAGGCCAAAATGAGCTCGTGGGGAACGCAAGTCGAGAGGAATCTTTTTTAATGTTAGTGCAAAAGTAAAAAGCTCAAGATAAGGAATGTGTTGAAGAAACCAAGAGGC
>JAWWEQ010050450.1:0-11563 GCA_035583055.1 Torymus tubicola
AACCACGTAGCTTGGTAAACTTAACAAAAACATTTAGTAGTTACATATTTAACCAATTTTGATTGGTTTACACAACCCATTATTTTTTTCCGTGTACTATCTTCGTGTACTATCTCTTTCTTAGTTACAAGCGCTACGTTTCGGCTCGATGAACAATTCCGATAACCTCCGCGAAATGAAATTACACGCATATCATCGCATTCTCACTCTCGCTGGGGTATATGCCGTCGGCTGAATAAATCAAGCGAGCTTGCACGAGAGAGAGAGAGAGAGAGCCAGCTAACTCATATATATTCATCTTCCTTATCTATTTTGTACGAGATCTCTATCGACTTGGATCTCTGCTCAGCATGAGTATATGTAGGCCTGACACACGCGTTCGCTTTATCCTTATTTCTCACGCGCGTGGATCATGACTGGCGAGATTAAGGCCAGAGTGAGATGAACGGCGACTGTTTTCTACATCAAGCGTCGAAATTTTTCGGATGCGTTCGATAAAAGGAGGAGTATAGGACGAAGGTTATGAGGAACGAAGGGAGGCGGAGAGGAGAAAAGATAAGTTTTTTTTTGTCGGGTGAGCAAGAGTGTTTTGATTTCACGTTATTGATTTTTGGATTAGGTCGGATGGGGATGCTTTTCTTTTTTTTCGTTCGTTCTTTCTTTCTGAGAGTGATCGATGGATTTTGAGCTCGCTCGCCAAAGTGATTTAGGAAAAGATGCATCGGGGGTTATAAATGTAATAGCGGAATAAGGATGACGTGGTTTATCCAAACTTGTATCCGAGAAAACTAATGCTTTAGCATGATGAATATTTTTCTGCTATTATTTCATGTACTGTTTCTTTATGTAAAAAGAGAATAATGTTTTTCGTTTCAGAAAATCAATGTGAAAAAAGTTACTAAAATTCGATTTTGTAAATGTATAATTTTTTGAATATCTGGAACAAAGAAGAATACCCATAGTGTCCTTATTTAATTTGAAAAGTAAAACTTATAAAATTTACCTTGTAAGTTAAAACTCATAAAAATACTACATTAAGCAAAAAATTAATAAGCTAATACTGTTACGTGTGATAGCATTACAAACATAGTCGAAGCTCGAAAACGAAGCAGCACGCCGCGACGATAGCCGAGAGTCAGCAATAACTACGAGACGAGAAAAACCGCGCGGCGACTCGTTCGGACACGAAAATGCCGACACAGAGATCTGGTAATCAAGCGAAGTTTGAAGACGTTGCAATAATAGCCTCATCGGTAGGTAAGAGAAAGAAGAGGGGGCTGAGGTGGGTTTTACTACAAAAGTCGAAGCTCACCACGAAACGACTAGTTAAAGAGAGACAAGGACGTTGCCCGAGAAGACTAGCTAAAGAGAGACAACGAGGCTAGGACGTTGCCCGAGAAGACTAGCTAAAGAGAGATAACGAGGCCAGGACTTTGCCGTCAGACGAGAGGAAGCAACAACGATCGACCTAGTCGCCAAGAGGACCAGCCAACCCACCAAGTCCGCTGTCACTATACGAATCTATCGCGGCGCGTTAGAAGCGACTCTCTCTCTCACTCGCTTATATACATTTACATCATAATAAAATACGTAATTCTAACTAACTCTAAAATACTTGATTATGCACCTTTCTGGGCTGATCACCCAGACTGGCCACGAGGAACACGAACCCCTTCACACGTAACAATACTAAATCGGAAAGTTATGAAAATAATTAATTTTTGTCCCCATGCTAAATATATAGAAGAAGTGTAATTTCATGGTTTTTCATTTTCTATCAGGTCATACTTATTTTATAGGTTGCATTTTTTTAAATAATTAAATTTACACTTCGTGGGCGTTTTTCTTTTATTTTTATCTTTTGTTTTTCATAATATTATAAGAATTGTAAAATATTTTTATTATTACTGAAGGCATTTCTTAATGTTTTAAAAAGGTGCAACAACGTACATTTAGTATATTATTAAAATATTTATTTGACTATTTTAAAATTCATCAAAGAGAGTGTTAAATACTTTTAATTTAAAAGATCACCATGGTTTTAAATTAGAAAATATTATAAAAGAAAAATTTTAATTTATAATATGTTATTAGACTTGGTAATGTGGAACATCGATTGACTAAAAAAAAAAAATAAATTTATAAATTTATAATAAAGGTATATTAAAAAATATCACTATCGATTTTCATAAAAAAGTATAGTTAATTTTATTTTTACCTAAAACTGGAGGTCAAACTTATGTATTAATGGCAATGGCAGTTCAGTGTATTTCAGTTTTTTTAAAAGCAGATTTTTTAAAATGAAAAATATACGATTAAACATTATTTACGTACCTAATATTTATATACAGTTTGTAATTAATTTTAGTTTGTACAACAATGTTTATCCAAAAACAACATGGAGAAGCAATGAAATTGGGGCAAATTTTATATATTTTATGCGTTTCCAATTTTACATAATTTTTGTTTCACTCCAACGGTTCATTTTTGGGCGCTGTTTTTCTGAAAACACTAGTCCAGTTGTCGTTATGGCAAATTGGACTAACAATGAATATCCATTCCTATTCGATTCACCAATGAAATCTGTATATTTATTGTATATCAAAGAAAATGATGAAGCACATATTTATAGAAGCAATCGAAAGCATCATAAAGTGGATTATACAATGAACGATGCATGGATACAACCAATACCTGCTACGTATTTCTTCATTAATGAGATTAACATTAAATCCTTTTAATTTGCTTTGCGTAAAATAGAAAATTCAATATTCCGGAATGTTCATGACCTTTTTTTTAGTAAAGAATGTCAATACCATTAATAGTTGTACTCTCGCTTATTCCTTCTTAAAAATCATGTGGGAATTCGATAATACGGATGCAGTACTTTTGTGTCAAGATTCTGCACATAGTAAGCGGATGTGTACATTTAATCCGTTTTCTTTTTTGGCGCCAACTTTTTGGAAAAACTATAGACAATTTAAGCAGAAAAGCGAACATCCATTGACGCTGTTCACGAATGATGAAAAAGTCATCGTAGGTGAGATAAAACTTTAACAATATTGACAAAACTATTTAAATTAATAACATTATCCAATTTCTAACGTTAATTTTCTGTCTAGAAGAATTATCACTAACATGCGACATATTATTCTTTGAAAAATATCAAGATCTCTTAAACTATCGCATAGTATTAGCCGAACTAGTTCACACAGACACTGTCATCGACGATCTTGGTACATCTTTCAATCGCGATTTTTACGAAACTTCGAGAAGACTCATTCGCCTGATGTGGAAGAGAATGGGGGTGAATATCAACTACAAATATTTCTACCTAGATGAGATTGGTGACATCGATCGCAATGGTATACCGTGCGGAATCACTGCTGATGTTCTGAGCGGAAAATGTGATAGCTGCACCGTTGAGGATTACGAACTTGGTATTTGGAAAAACGAAATAAATCTACTCAAACAGAATGGATTGTGCTACGTCACGAGTAAAGAGTCAATGCCAATCATAAAACAAATTGTTCAAGATATTCCCTTTGTGCATACGTTTAGCTCTGTTGATGTTCTTTGTAACTACCGCTGTTCTTTTCACATACACGACGAAAAGAAACTTTGTTGAGGTTGCAATGGACACTTTTAGAACAACCCTTGACACACCTATGATTCGAAAAGTAGAGAATAAAGTGGTTTTCATGTGTATGTTTATAACCTTCATGATAGTCACAATGTTTGCGCAAAGTTAATTGTATAATGACCAATTATAAACGTCACCGAAATGTGGAGAACGTATACAACTTACCTAAACATGAGTTAAAAGTATACAGTAACAAATTTTTTTGGAAGTTCTATCGAGGTACACCATTGGACGATAAGATAAGAAAAGTATCGAATTTCACGGAATGCTTAATGTTCATGAGAATGAATCCTATAGTAGCATGTAGCAAAGGTATAATATGGCTCTCATTCGGGATAATTCGCCATTGCGACGTCTAGTACAAAGTCTTTCTCAACGAGTAGTTCAATGTGGATTTACACAGTACTTCCTGAATATGGAGAAATTACGTTACCAATCACTGCAAGTAACAAAGTTTAAAGAAATCCACATGTATCAGTTAAAATATTGCTTTAATTATTTGCTAATTGCATAGATATTTGGAATTTTTCTATTTTTCAACGCTCGAAAGCATCGATTACGCTTATAAAATTATCTCGATAAAATTGAAGTAGATCAATAATTTTTAAATATTCAATTATTACAAATTTTAATTTAATTTGATTATTTTTGACACTAAATAATTAAATAATAAATTTTTAAATAAAAAAATTTATTTATAAAATGACCATATATTTTTCAATTTTTTTTCTATAAAAAAATAACGTTTGTAGCGATCTGATAAGCTGATTCTTCCATTCACCCGTATCATTCATCTCCTACCCGATTGCCGTATCAAACAAATAAGAACACCCAATCCCTCCATTCCTCACTTTTTTTCACTACTTCCTCGTATATCTTAGCCGATTAAATAAATCTCATTACTGCCATTGCTGTTTGCAGCCTTGAGAATTTCTCGATATTGCATGCGCAAAGCACTTTTATGAAAATCCCGAGTTAATCATTATCAGAGAGATACGCGATAAAGAATACGAAACGAAGGAGGTAAACACGCGATGCGAGAAATCAAATGTAATTTAGATGCGCAGTCGCAATGAAAGCGAAGCGTGGGATAAAGTGAGAACAGTTCCGAGAAAAATATACGCACTCGTTCATAATTTTTTCAGTTCGAGAGAGAAGTAGAGAAGCACGAGAGCAAATGTGTATCGGCGCTTGGCGAATTTTAATCCTGCGGATCATGAATAGAAATTGGCTTACATTTCCCTTTGTGTTCTTAAGAAACTGTCTACGTTTTTGTCTCAATAACGTTAATTGATTATTTTAATGAGGCATTCCAGTATAAAATGGACATGATTGATGAAGGTTAAGTGTTAAGGTAAAAGTATACCAATAGAGGAATGTTTTCTAGAGCGATTATAGATTTTATTATATTTAAATTGGTTGTAATTGAAACATATCAAATCTTTGTATCCGCATTGGCTTGAACCTTAATTAATAAGAAAATAACTTATAAAACACGATTTAATGCTAATTCTTAATTATAATAAAAAATAAGGCCGAAATGTATATGGCCATATAGTGGAACAGTGTTTTCAAGTATTAGGTTATTCTCAAAATTAATCGAAGATAATTACTTTTCGATAATGTATTATAGTTCAAATGAAAGCATTTCTGTAGTAGATTACATTTCTTTCATGCATTTTAGGAATGATTTGGATTTTCACCTTAAAAACGACATTCCGCTTTCGGTACAGACCTTCAAATACGACCCGTATAGTGGAATGCGTGAAATAGGTATTCCACTATAGGGACACATTCACTTTTTTATGTGTCCAATTAGTGGAATATGTTTAATTATCAATGTTAATACCTATTTTAGTACTTATAATACTATTTGCTTTGTAGCAAATATGTTCCTCTATAATTTATGTTAATTGTACATATAATAATTCGGCCCACGTGAAAATGATTTGTCCAGATTATATACAACTTGTATCCAGACATTGTATACAACTTGTATTCGGGAATGATTCTATACAATTTATATACAATTATATATAAATTGTATATAATTCATTCCTGTATACAATCTGTAACTGATGCTTGACAAAAATTGTATATAAAATTTTGGAAATCAGTTTCACGTGATATAAAATTGGTGAGGATAGATAATAGGTTAGGATTAATAGGTGCCAATAAATTAGCAGTGGATTTATACCAAAATATTAAATTTATTTTAAGCATTTAATAAACAACATAAATATTATATTTGGAGGAGGCTGAGCGACCTGCTGCGCTGTGGAGCAATCGAATGACTCTCACGTACGTCCCACCGACTCTGAGGCGATCGGAGCAACAGAAAATTATCAGATAAGTAACTATTATCAATAAAAAAATATTGCAATTATATATATATAAAGGATTCATGATGCTTTGTTATAATTTTTATTACAGGTTATAGGGTTATGTTATGATCTTAGAAGACTGAGTACTCCGTCAATGATGACGATTCATGCAGTAGCGACGTAGACTATGCGATTATCAACTTTGCCACAAGGAATCTCGGTAGCTGCTTGTCCGCGACGACGAAACCTCTGCCGCGTCCTTGGTGAGCAGAACTAGCTTTTGTTGCTCCGATCGCCTCGGAGTCGGTGGGACGTACGTGAGAGTCATTCGATTGCTCGACAGCGCAGCAGGTCGCTCAGCCTCCTCCAAATATAATATTTATGTTGTTTATTAAATGCTTAAAATAAATTTTTTACTGAATAAATTCTACAAAAATAAACTTTTTTTTACTGTTGTAAAATCGTGTAAATTATGTTATTTTTAGGCCGTTCCACTAAATGTACGTATTCCATGATTGGTACTTTTACCTTATGCACAAGATTATTGAACTTTACATTTCTTAAAAGTTAAAAACAGATTTTCAGACGACAAATTTCATCTCTAACAAACTTTTCATATAAAAAGTACGAACAGAAAAAAAAAGAATATCGAAAAATATGAAAAAGCAAACTTACCGCGCATGCGCATTTGCGTCATTTCGCAAACACCGTACGGAAAAACATCATTAAACAAACATAGACCAAACATTCCTCCTCGCTACCATCCTCACAGGCTGACCGAAAATCCTCATCCTCTTAATTTACGAAATTAACTTCTGAATCTTTCACAACCTTCTCTCTCTCTCTCTCTCTCTCTCTCTCTTTCTCATGAACCCCTATACTATATACACATATCGTATTCCTATAAACGTATACGCGTTTGGAGTCTCATCAATAAATACTCGTCTTCCCTCTCTCTCTCTCTCTCTTTTTCTCTTTCACCCTCCGGCGCACGACGCATAGGCGCTCTCGCGTGCAAAAAGCGAATTAGAGAGGGACGGCGATGTGTGTGCGTGTGTTTTTTCCCCTTTCCGATGCGTTCGCGGGCGGTTGCCTAAAAAAATCATTAATAAATAATGATGTGAGCGCGAGCTTATAGGGGACCATTACCGTAAGACGCTGAGGAGATGATCAGAAAACAGAATGAGGAGCCGTATAGAAGAGAAGCGGAATAGTAACGAGAAGAAGATAGACGTGGATAGCGCCGAGAAGTTTATTTTTGTGGGTATGGTGACTGTAGAATAGTGACTGCTGATAATGGTTGCAGAACTATTAGTTGTGGAAGTTTTGAAGGAAACGTTGATTGAAGTACATTTTTTACAAATATATTCACACTATTATTGATTCACGAGTAACGGAAAAATGTTGTGATAACTATGGTTTGACATCGGAACAAATAAATGATGAAACTGTTGGTTTTTTTGTTGTAATCTCTTAACAGGTGTTAATTTATTAAGACCATTCATAGGTTACAATTATAAATTGTTAATCTGAAATGTTAGTTACATGGTTATGCATATTTGTAGTATAAGCATGCGTTCGTATATTCTTGTAAATGTTAAAAATCGATGTGAGCATAAAAACAATTGCGAACCATAGTTGTAAAACGAAGAATAACCACAGCAAAACAGCGAACTCTTTTTGCTAAAAGCAGATATATCATTATCGGCAAATGTAATCTCCAATAGCGACTTTTAAAACGTGCGCTCGGGTATACTTGCGCTCTCTCGGCTGAATAGAATATTTAGAAATTCAAAAATGCACTGAAATTACATTTGACGAACTCGTAGCAACACTCATAATAATGTTCAAACTTCTTCTCTTTTTTTTAACAACTTTGCTCCCCACGAAATACATTAAAGAATTACCGTAAGTTACAAACCACATAGCTAACATCGTTTCCGTAAATTACTATCCGCCCAATAACGCAATTTAATCAAGACTTTATCAAATCTGTGCAAGCGAGTGAGCTACCGTAAACACGTCTTGCACACTGATGATATGGGAGTGTGTGTGTGTATGTGTTTACTTTGCTTTCACGCTATTTCACTGCTCGTGCGACTCTCTTCCTTTTCCTACGTATACATATAATCGATATTAATACGCGTATGGGTATAGCGAAACCGAGTAATAGGGAGAAAGAGAGAAAGAAATTCATCGTGTAGTGCCTAGAAGGAGTTGACAATAATATCGAGCCCACGCGAAATAGAATGACGTGTATGATTTTGTAAGACGTAGTTGTTTATTACGTATATATGTATGCTACAGAAAATTCCGTTTGAAACGGGATTGATGGGGTGTGGTCGGGGTGATATCGAAAGTTTTATAGACACAACCGACACATTGCAGGGTTTCTGCGTGATAAGAGATTTCTAATATAATTTTAACGATAAATGAGAAGTAATGCCCACCGATTATACTCTCATAGCTACTGCATTTTCACAAATATAATAATATTTAGTGTTTTGATGAAGAACAAACCTTTTTCAATCAAGATAGAGTACTGAATAGAGTCTTTATACGGATCGAATTTTCCAGTAAAAATTAGCGTAAAATTTACGCCAATTGAAGAGCAATTGTCTGTTGTGGAAATTATTACGCGTTTTCCTATAATTATTACTGTAGCGTTAGAAAAGTTTACTATCCGTATATACGTTAATTTTTACCAAGATACTCGGTAATATTGCCTTTAGTAAATTTTTCAACGAAAGTAATAAAAAAATTATAGAGATTCATTGGATTTTTCGCCTGGCTGTCACAGTAATTTTTACTATTCTTTAGTACAAATTTTACCCAGATGTGAAGGAAATATTGGGAGCTGCTGGCGCCATCGACGATTAATATGCTTTGAATGTATATATAAATTATAATTGTAGATCACCGACTTTACAATAAATTCGGTGTTAAATCTTTTGTCGTCAAATAAAAGGTAAAATAATGTTTTAAAACACTTCAATTTTGAGTAATATTCAGAAACAGTGGAATAAAGCATGAATAAATATGCAACTGAAATTTTTATCATAACAATCATAGAAAATTTACCTGTACTCGTGTTCTATAGTTACCATACATACTGGCAATTTTTCCCGTGTATTTCATGGTAGTTTTTACAGAAAAATTCTATGTATGTATGAACGTATCCACAAAACTTTTAAATTTCTATGAAAAAAATTAATCATAAATAATAGCGAGCACAGTCTAAATTTTTTTCGTATGTTTCTTTGAACACTTAAAAAATAATATTCTATAGATGTTACTCATTTTTTTCAAACTGAAAATTTCTATCATAAAAATAGCATTGTGTTCGATCTACAATGATAATACATAAAATAGCTGTTATTCTTAACGTTCTAAAACTTTTATACAGCAGATAAAATTAATACAACTTGTTTTCTACAATGATATATCATAGAAAATTATGATCACAACAATAGCCATGTTAAATCAAACTTTATATACAAGTAAATATATATTTTTAGAATGAAACACGTTTAGAGTACTAATGTTTTAAACATTGTCATTTCAAGATTTTCAATGCCATTCATACCGAACACATTCCAAAATTTATGCTTTTCTGATAACAATAGAAATGTGTTACATCTATTTAATTAAAGGACGGCATTCTGTACAGATTGTTAACTGTATGAAAATACAAAAATTTTGAAAACACTGTTCGCGAATTTTACACGATTTTAGTTTATATAGTTTAACAACAGCTAAATCAAATGATTAAAAGAGAAAAAAACGAGCTTCGTTTATTGCAAAAAACCGCGCATTTCGTTCGACGAACGCGCTTTTTTCTACGCATACCTGCAAGGCATGTCGCACCCTGCTGACTATACCAGCTCTGAGGAAGTACCAACATTTGCGCTCGTGAGCAGAAAAGCGTCCTTATAGACAAGTTTGTTTTACAACCTTTACCGAGAGATCGATAGAACGGATAAAATTTTAGTTAGTTCTCAGTCTTCCCCTTGCCCAGTGCTTGTGATTGAACCTCGAGTTTTTCGGCCACTTTCACGACGTCCTCTATGAGAGTTCTAACTCTTCAAAAGTTGAACTCGAACCGTTGCGGTTCGAACTCCGCGACTAATAAGGAGAGCACTAGAAATGCGGGTCCTAAAATTAGCTGAAATTGTAGAAGTCTTCACGACAAATAATGAGACACGTGTTTCAGGATTTTTTTTAATCGGCCTTTTATTCCGAGACACAAGCTATTTTATATCTAAAATGAACTATTTTTTATGAAAATGAGGTTTCTTTCTTTAGTCATAGCTTAACGAATATTTGGTTTGTGTATATAGATTAAAAGATGTAGAAATTGAGAAAGATAAAGCTCTAATTTAAGCTTTGTCTCATTAAAAAATGTCAATTTTTCAAAAAGTTAAAGGCAATTGAAAATAGGGTAAGAAAATTAATAAAAATTACTCATCTTTTAAAAGCATTTAATGAGTGGTATTTTAAGCTATCTTCTTACTCTATTTTTCTTTCTGAATTTCTACATCTTTTAATCTATATTCACAACCCAAATATTTGTTAAGGTATAACTAAAGAAAGGAACCTCATTTTCATAAAAAATAGTTCATTTTAGACATAAAATAGTTTGAATCTCGGAACAAAAAGCCCATTCAGAAAAATCCTGAGACAAGTGTCTCATTATTTGTCGTGAAGAAGTGCCTTCTACAATTTCAGCTAATTTTAGGACCCGCATTTCTAGGTAGTAGAGGTTATGCTATATACGCTATTGAGAAAGGCTCAATCTACCGAAGCGTGTGGTAAAAATTACCGAAGGTGCTGCTAAGCTCGGAGATGACCTAACCTCAAAATCATATGATTTTTCGTCGCTAGTAGTATAAAATACTGTTCGAAACTAGTCCGAAATGTATTATTTTAATTTCTAATGTTAATAATTTCTTTTTCCACAACTTTATTGAGATTTGAGATTCTAATTATAACTATGTGGCCAATATTGCGGAAAATTTGCTACCGATGAGTGTAGTAAAATTACCAAACTGTGCTGCAATTACAGCATAAGCGAGCTCGGTGATTCACACAAGCCGCACTTTGGCGATTTTGGCCTCTTTTTTCTCAGTGTGCTGTGAGCAAGTGAGCGCTACCCCATAGGCCGTCTTCGTTGAGCGTACCCTACGGTCAGACATGCTCTGGTTTTAAAACGGTCAGTCGCTTTCGATGTTCTAGGTCACTACTGTGCGAGGGCTGTGCCTATTCTCGAGACGTCGAGGCATGGTAGTGCGCCAGGTCTTAACAATCCGGACGTGTTCTGCTTCTACGTCAGAAATTGGTTACTCGCGCGACGAGCAGGTCTGACACCAGCCACAGGTCAGAAGAAGAACCTCAATAAGCGCCGCATAGTGGCGACAAAGGAGAACTTGTGATGGGCGGGCGGCGGCTCTATCTATAAGTAGCTTCGGTTATTTATCCGCTATGCGGCGTTTCGAAAGTGCTTTCTGTGGATACATTACATGGCCGAGAGTATATAAGCCGCGTAAGTCGACCGTTCAAATGACTCTTTACGAAGGGTCCTAATTACAAGGCTTGT
>JAWWEQ010050451.1:0-11562 GCA_035583055.1 Torymus tubicola
TATAAAAGTGTTTTTTATTCGAAATTCGTGTGAAGCCGAGATTTATATCACTTTTTCGACGTTTCAGCCCACTGTGCATCGTGGCGTTAGCTCAGTGGTAGAGCGCGGGCCTACAAATCCAGAGATCGTGCGTTCGAATCCCGCTTGTCGCATATTTTTTACGCGACTTATTCACTCTGTACTCCCATACGTAACAATTGTAAACTAGACAAAATTAAACTCACTGGCTACCAGCGGAATATACTCGCAACAAGATTTAGAAACATTCGAAGAGAGACTACTTTTTCCACTTGAGAAAAAGGCAGTAGTCAATACGATAACACGGACCACACAAAGTTCAAATTTAGTAAAGGATGATTTTATGAAAAATCTACTAACAGAAACGACACTACGAGGCTGTGCTCTACACGTATTACATGGATGGTCAATGAAATTACTCCAAGCTTTTGTTAGTAGTATTAAATAAAAATAATGCTAATCAAAAGATAAGAAAATCAAATAGAGAAGAATTCGTATTACAAGAAGTAATAGTCCAGAGACCAACTACATCAAATTCAATACTAATAAATTCAAGAATTCAGAAGAGGGTGGAATTCAAACAACAACCCCCAGTTACACCAAAATTAAAAAAATTAAGATCTCTATCACCAATCCCCATCTTCTGCTCCCAAAACAAATGCACAATTTCAAAAGAAAAATTTCTCTATTGAAGTATCTATATTTGCAATTGAATGAAAACTACGTTTTTTCTAAAAGGTCATTCTTCCAGGAAATAAATATTATCTTAAGGAGGGAGAAAACATAACGTAACAACACTTCAACAAATGTAAATAATATTTATTACCTGAAAATACTAATAACTTAGCTTTTTACCTTAAGCGCGTAAGGGATATTGAGCTATGTCACTTAAGCGAAAATTTGATTTCGTGCACTTTAAACATTCAAATTTATAGATTCGAAATTTTATATTGCGTGAAATTATTAGTTATAAGAAAGCCTTTAAAATATTAATTTTATGAATAGTTTAGAATTACAAAACAATAATAATTATCAACATTTTTTTTTGAAACTATAAATTGTTTATAAAAAAAAAACTACTTAGAAACAAAAGAGTACTTTTATTTAAAAAAAAAGAAGAAAAATTTTTAGAAATAAAAAGCTGGAAAATTTATAAGGATTAGGAAGAGAAAACAGGACAAACAAAGAAAAAAATATACAATTAAAATTAAATTTATTTTTATTGATAACAATTATTTATAAAACCTTTTAATACAATTTTTTTTTAATATTTAAGTAAATTAGAACATCCGGTCCAATAAAGAAGGACGATCCCACACTGGTCCGCACAAAAGAAATCCGGATACGCCACTCCACGTATCCCTCCACAAGAGAAAATAATCTTTGGAGCCTAAAGAAATCTTCGTTTGCAGACACGGTAGTCAAGTGCAGCCTTCCATCAAAGAGAGAGAGATAGAATCCTCTCCCTCCAAACGGGCATTAGACACTCTTCAATGGTTAACTTCGCACTTTCAAATAAAGAGTTTGAAACTTTTCGTAGGTTCTAAAATAAAACAGCTATTACTTATTTTATCGCTGATAGATTATTAGTTACAACCATTTGATTAGTACAATATCCAATGAGATTGACTTTTTCACGTAAATTATAAGCCATTATTGAAAAACGAAATAAAACTGTTTACGGACAGTCACCTCAAAAATAAAAACTACCATATTGTATTGTCACATTATTTCGTATCAAGTGATCTCTTCACTGACTCGAAAATGCTTAAGGCCACGAACCCATGGGTAGAACGAAAATCCAGAGGCAGGATTCCGGAATGGCCAAAATTCCGGTTCACCGCTCTGGTTTTTGAACAGCCCGTCTCCCATACAGAACAATTTTTCGGAACTGTATATGTTAACTATTCTTTTTATATATAAAAAATTGACTTTGTATCAGTAACATTGTAACAAACTCATTTTTAAGTCATCTTACCATGATTTTCGAGTTTTGACGATTTTGGCTTATACCTTGTTTTTTCGATTGAATCGGCAAAAGTCAAACACATCATTTGTTTAAAGAGCTCAAAATAGATGAAACTTATATGTTATTGAAAAAAATTATTTAACTTTTCACTGATTATAAACGTTAAAAGTCAATTTTTACGCGATTCTTGCGATTTTCCGAGGTTTTCGACGACTTTGGCTAATAACTTTTTTATTTCACTATCCTGGAAAACCAATAGCACCATTAAATTCAGCGGCTCAAAATACATAGCAAAATATACGTCGGAAGTTAAAATTTCAAAATTTCCACTGGTTTTCCAAATCATAAACGTTTTGAACTGTTTTTTACATGTAAAAGTCAAAAGAAACTTTAGGTGCTTTGAAGCACATGAAAAATCGATACTATGAGTTCAAAACCTATATGCGCATGGTCTTTGAGGTAGTTAGAAGCCATTTTTGTCAGAGCCGAGTGAAAAACAAATAAAAAAAATTAACGTCCATCCTAGTGTGCACTCTCCTTGTCAGTTTATAAATAGAAGTGGCAAACCCGCCTAAAAATATCATATGAGATTTCATATGAGAATATCGAATATCAGGTCTCATATGCGATTTCATATGAGGCCTGATGAGGACATTCAATCCCATAATATATAAAATTACAGATGACACCACATATATAAGATCTCATATAAGATTTTATATGATATTTACGCGTGGTAAAGGATAAAACATAGGTGGCTTATAACAGGGTTAGTAAAACCTAAAACACTTTTGACTGTACTATAAATTTATATACATTTTTTATTATCATGCCCGTTTAAAAACGACTGATACAAGAAAAAATATTTTCGTTAATAAATGTAAATGATGAGATTCTGCACAAGTATTACTGATATATTAAAACGGTATCAATAAACCAATGTAATTATACAGTATTGAACCAAGTATATTGTCACAGACGATGAGAATATTTTGTGAAAATACACTGAACTGTTCTCATCGTCTGTAATAACATATTGTGATATATTTTACTTTCTTGATTAGTATAATTTCTATTTTTGGACAAGTTTATCTACTATATTACTTTTGACTAGTGTATTTTTAATTTCAGTTTTATTATACAGTGTTGTCCTAATTTACTTATTCAACGTACGACGTCAGATAAGTGCTATTAATAATGATCAAAAAGAAGAAAGAAGTGCAGAGATACATTACATGTAGAATAAAGGAAAAATATGCATAATATAGATATTATTAGTTTGTAGTGCTTGAAAAGGGTAGCAATCAAGCAACCAAAACGTCGCACATAATAAATAACATTGTACTCATTGAAATCGATATCCTTTAAGAAAAATAATTCTCAATGTTAAACAAATTTTTTGTATGTTGTAATATCGGTCTACAACATTAGAAAAATATTTTTCTGATGAAAAACAAAGTATCTAAAAATTTTGGATGATTTTAAAATTCTGAGTTGCTAACTCGTGTTTACGATACTAAAACGTACTTAAAAAAATTTAATGATAAGCCTATCCAACGTATTTTTTCCTCAGCTTTCCAATGATGTAGGCAGTTTTCCCGAAAATTTTCATTTTCACCTTGAAAAAGTATAAAACGTATAATATCTCAAGAAGTATATTTTTAATATTTTTTTTTTACCCTCTAGATCGAAAGCTGAGCATTTTTTACGTAGGAATAGGTATTTTCCAAAATTCGATTCTAGGGCATCGGACGGTACGCAAGTCAGACGCTAAGTCGGAGAGAATCAGCGCGCCGCATTTCGCGCAGAAATAGCGCTGTATCTACGCTTTCGCCTTCTATTTCTCGCAGAAATCATCTTGAGCACTTTTTAGAAAATACCTATTCCTACGTAAATACAAAGCTTCCTCTTTGAGGAAGCAAACATGCTCAGCTTTCGATCTAGAGGGTAAAAAAGTATTAAAAATATACTTTTTGAGATATAATACGTTTTATACTTTTTGAAGGTGAAAATGAAAATTTTCAGAAAAACTACCTACACCATTGGAAAGCTGAGGAAAAAATACGTTGAATAGGCTTATCATTAAATTTTTTTAAGGACGAAATAGCATGATTTGACATGAAACGCCTCATATGTATCCCCCTTACTTTGCTGCAACGTATAGTTGTATAGGATTCGATAGTCAAATATTTGAGAAACAGTTCAGTTTTTGTATGTGATATTGTGTTGGATAAGTTAAATAATAAGCATATTTTTTCCAGCGAGATAAATGACATCAACGTTGGACTGCTTGTGGAGGTATGGTGCAAAGGAATGTTATGGGACCGTGCTTTAGGGTATCACTATGCTGCATTACCAGACGTATCCTATTCTAATGAGGTACGTTATTCCAAAGCAAATACATTTTTTCAATTAATGATTAACGCTAATAAGCTTATATTTTTTTTAAATGCATTTAATATTTTAATGTATTTAGAATCTGTCTATGAAATTCGGTATTCATTATGTTCGCGCTACGTTTTTAACTGAAATGAGCAAATATCACGCATAAGCTAACAAAGCAAATGTTCTTTTCAGTCTATATTGGCATGCTTTATCACTACTTCGCCTGCACTATAATTAAGTCGAATTCTGATTCTTAGATAAGTGCATAGGGATAGCCATGCATGTACTTTATATTTTTAAAAGTATTGTATCTATACAATTTTAGAATAAACAACATTTTTTCTTTGTAAACTATGTGGTAATAAAATAAACTTTGAGAAGTAGTTTGTAAACGTTGCTGTAAGATACGCATTTCTCGGACTGGGCTTATTCGGCGTTCCCTTCTATTTGCAGTACTTTCTGATCTGCGGGAATCAATATTCAAGCACATCGAAACTCTTACTCAATCTAACAAATGTCATACATCTAGGTATATAAGCAGCTGCGCCGTGACAATGTTGAAGTGGAAATGAAAAACTCGTTGCCCTATCGGACGATCAAGGAAACTAGTCGTAGCGTTGAAAGTGGCCGTTATTTTCAATAATTTATTATAATTTATAACAAAATTATAATTTATATAGCTCATGTCACTTCTGGTAAAATAATAAATCTAATAAAAAAAAATTATAAAGATTGATTCAGTAGTCTTTGTAATTTTTGCGAACAAGCTAACACTATCTCTTTATATAACGCTTCTGCTATTTGTACGTCAAATTTATGTATTCAAACTATAAATATATATATAACGGAATATAGTTTCTGTAGTCAGATGTCAAAGCAAACGAAACATCACAGCGGCGTGTTTTGAAACTTATTCTCTGAATCAATGGACTTTACATCTGATGTAAGAATAGCAAGAGCCTTTATATAATGGTAAGATTTACACCACTCTCGCTATAAAATCTAAAAACACTTCCGTAATTTTATAATCCCTTCATGAAATATGGTTCAAATAACTAAAAATATGAAATAATTCAAACTCCTCTTTAAACTATTTAAACCTAACTTAACTGCATTTCATTTAACTTACCACATTGGATTGAATAGATCAACTCAAAAACTTTTAAATCCACAAAAATTTTCATTTTTTATAAAAAAAAGTAAGCACAGTTCTAATGTTATCTATATTTTTATTTGAATCCTTGAAAATTAATATTTTGTAGGCGTTACTAATTTTTTTCTACTAATCGTGAGATTAGCATCTGAGCGTGCAAGTGAGCCACTTAAGTCACATGCCTGAAATATACTTATTGCAAAACAGCCTTGATAATGTGAATTATTATTTTTAAGATGTAGCCTGTGAAGAGGGGCAATAAAAACACAGCTATTGGACAGCATGACCATTCAACTCTTTATATCAACAACATATAGATCGTTCGCTGTCATTCATCTCCTCATACGTTAAAATAATAATTACTTTTTATAAAAAAATTAATAGAATAGAAATAGTTTTGACCCTAGGGGTTGCAACCCCTACTTTTGATTCTAAAAAGACTAACTTTTCTATGATAAATATGAGTAGGGTAACGGTCCCGGTTTGTGTGCCTGTCCCCGTTATTGTCTTTTTAGAGATGTTCGATATAAATTAAACATCTCACCTTAAAAATTATGAAAAGCTAGTACTAGAAACATTAAAACGTTGTTTTATAGAACAAATAACATCGTTTGAAGACTTAGTTTTGAATTATAGTTAGTTAAAAACACACACTGTCACGGTCTGACCAGCCGACATCGGTTATAACAAAGCAATTAAGTACTTTGGCGCCTCGATGCAGAACTAGAGCTGTATCGGGAACGTGATAAGCAAGCACAATGTTGATAGGTTTTTTGCTTATTGAACCTGAGAGTGTAGACGCCAAGTATCCTGAGGCCGAAAATGTAATTAGTGAAGTGTAACGTCGCGTTCTTATAGTGTGAAGGACGCGATGAATAACAAGAACATACGACAGACTTGTTTCACCTATCGTATGCTACATCACTCGACTTCTCGGCCTAGTGCGCCTATCACCAAGTATTGTAGAGGACAGTCAAGGGAACGATGCATTTATCGCGCCGCGAGTTAGTTTCGCGTAACCGTTATCCAGGCTCGCCGACACCTGAACAACGGCATCCGTTAGGCGTTATTGCGTTAACAGAAAAAGTGCAGAAAAAGTGCAGGCTCAAAACATAAATTCATCAAGAACTTTATTTGAATTCAAATGTGTAGTCTGCTCTATCTCTCACTTTAGTGTGTGTGTGTGTCGCGCAACGAGTGCGATCATCTCTCAATACACCTAGCGTATGTAGTGCGTGAAATACGGCAAGTGCGCGATGTAGAATACCATGTATGTGTGGCATATATTACCTCACGTACATGGCAAATAATATAGAATGCGTGAAGTCAGTTGCCGTTATGACTTATGAATATTATCCTCTACATATTAATATCCATGGACGTGTCAGCGTAACGCCTAAAATCGGATAACGCCAAAAATAGATATAGATATATAGATGTGTATTACTGTATATGTGTAGAGAGAGAAGGGGAGGGGGGGAGGGGGGGCATAAAATAGAATAGAATAGAATTTTATTAGACCCAAGGACCTGCGGTCCAAAAAAGTCCTGGCAAGGCAGGGCGTTACATAGTTATAATACATGGCGTTGATAAAAACAAATATAAATAAATAAATAAAGAATAACAAGAGTATATACAATAAAAACAAAAGAGAAACAAATATAATAAAAAGCGCAAGGTGTTTAGTTGCTACACAGCTGCTCGCAGGCAGATTGACACTTGCATGCCAGCAATATAAACTTATTATAATATAATATAAACGCCCGCAGTATTTACGTGAGCTAGTTGTCAGGGAACAGTGTTTTACTGTGTCGCGCAATGGTTAAAAAGTATATGTACAAGTATTTTTTGAAGCTAGGACGTGCGTACAGTGCTCGTATAGAAGCTGGTAAAATATTCCACAAGTGCGCGGCTCCGATGGTAAACGAATACTTATAACAATCTGTCCGCGGCGTTTTGTTCGTGAGTAACAAATCAGGGCACCTCTTAGAACCTACTTTATCAGAATCACGAAAGATAAAACGTTCAAAAATAGATAGAGGTTCCTTGTGCGCTAATACAGAGGCAAGTAAACAAATATAAAGATATTCCCTACGCAAGGTAAACGGTAGTATTTCTAATCTAACGTACGTCGGCGTGATGTAGTCGAATCTCGATACTCCGATCGCAAATCTCAAGGCCGCGTTTTTACAGCGCTCTACTCTCAGTAAGACTAAGAAGTATGCTAGAGCAGTAATCAAGGTGAGGAAATACAAGCGACTTTACCAACATCAGCTTAGTCTCCCGCGGGATGAGTCCTCGGTCGTATGGCCGAGACGACGATGATGGGTTGGTCCAAACGGAATCCTCGTTAGGTTGAAAGCCTCGAGCGTATGTGTTAAGGCAGAACGTAAAAAGGAAGGCTTATCCCATGAGGATGGTGTAATCATGGTAGCTTGAGATAGCATCTTCTACGCTGCTCCAGAATTCACCTTTCGTAGTGGCCTTGGGCGAGCAGTAGACCAGAACGACTAGAATTTTAAAACTCCCCACTCGTACCAAGATGAGAAGAACATACAAGAGACTCATGTATGTATAGTGCTACTCCACCGCATTCGGCGTCAACACGATCTGCATGTACTAACCGATAGTCTGGAACGTTATACAGGTTAGGAGCCATAGATGGTTTAAGCCACGATTCGCTGATACCAAGGAGATGTGGGCGTTTATCGCGCATAATAGCAGAAATGTCAGAAAAGTGCGGGTCAATCTACATCGCGTTCAGATGACAAACAGAGAATTGGGAAATATTAGTCGCTGCCATAATCGATAAGTGACTTCTTCCTATCAATTTTCTGACGTAGGATCGAGCAATTTATTTTATCAGTCGCGCTTTGGGAAGAGTTGACGCCCACAGAAGTACAATTAACGCATTTGAGCGCCGTCACAGTACAACCTTTAGCCGCATGCGCTCCACCACACTTGCTGCAACATTCTACTTTCTTACAGGACTCCGCAACATGCTCGACTATGCAGTTAGCTATAGATTCGCTAGACAATTTGACCGGAATATCGTGAATAATCATTCGTGGCTTCATTTTAATAGTCGGTTTAATCTCGAGACCGACTTCTTGCAAGGGGACAAACGACGTGATAGCAGACGAATACAAATCGGGGCCTTTCAGGACTACGCTATTATGAGGGCCGTAACTTAAGCGCGTAATATTTAATTTCAGTTCGGTCGGGTTGATACATTTTTTGACCTTTTCCTTGGTCTCGCTAGCCGACTTAAACATATCTTTCACATCCTCACGCGGGCCGACCGTGACGCGATCTAATTTTCGAGCGGATACAGAAGGGCGCGAACAAGACATAGTCGGACACGATACAACTTGTGCGAAAGAGGGTCCAGCTGATAGAGTTTGAGTGTTGCTGGCAACTGATTCTGCTTGACGTTCGATATTATCGCATGCACGTGACAATAATGAGTTAGACGTGCCCAAGTCCCTCTCGATTTCTAGCTTATGTAAATAGGCGGCCGAGTTTTTGTGTAAAGATTCAAAGGTCGTGGATATAAACTCGCGAAGCTTCTTTTTACCTTCGGGTTTTTTTTCGTTGGATAGTGCCGTAAGTAGGCCATTGTGTGCATCATTAACTTGCTGCATCAGCTTGGCAATGCCGCTCCGGTCAGGCAAGATGGAGACATCAGAGTCATCGCCTCCATTTTCTCTTTTACGCTTCGTCCGTATGCCAGTGAAATTGGTCTCCTCATCTTTCGATTCGACCATTGCCGGCCGAAAGTTATTATTCTGTTACAATTGCTCGATACTGAGTGCTGTTCTCTTCTGTTTACAAACAATGATGCCAACGGTATTGAAGAGCCCCAGTGGCAGGTGACCCATTGACAAAAAAAAGAAAAGTCGCCGTAACTCTTCTACCAGTCCACCAGCGCACCAGGCACCAGCACCACCCGAGAGACCGTAAAAAATGCTACAAGTGCCCCACCACCAAAAAATTTTCCGAGCACAGCAACCGCGCGGAAAACAACGCCGACACAGAGAGCGAACGCGACAGTCAACCTTCTCAGCTCAGAGAGAGAGAAAGAGAGAGAGAGAGAGAGGTGCGCAGAAGTGGGGTCGCCTAGTCTCGAGGACTATAAAAGGCCGGCAGCAGCGCTGCTAGGTTCAGTCGGGGCACGGCGCTCCAGGAGGTAAGATCTCTTGGGGTCTTGGAGGGTGGTTTGAAAGGTAGTTTTGTGGGAGGGTTTGGTGGGGGGTTTAGGTTGTTGGGTTTAATGGTTTTGGTTATTGGGTTATTAGGTTTTGGGTTTCTTCTAAAAACCGGAGGAGGGAGAGAGGGACCCAGGCGCTGAGGGAGGTAAGATGCCTTCGGCCAGGGGAGTGAGAGAGGGAGTGAGAGAGAAGGAGATCTGCATTATCGCAGACGCATTACATATAAAATAATTAATATTAATTATATCATTGGCCGTACAGTTCATCTGGCGCCACTAACCACAAACCAAACCAACCATTAATGATATCAATTATGTTTTTCTGGTGTATAAGCAATTATACATCTAATAGGTGTATACTTGAATCTTCTCCGATTTTCTCCGAAGTTTGCAAAAACGAGTTATTGATTATTGTCTGTTGATTATTATCTATTGATTATTGACTATTGACCATTGAATATTGATTATCGACTATTGAATATTGATCATTGTTTATTGACTTTTGATATCACTATTGGGTATTGATCCTTACGGATTAGAACTGAAAAGAACTGGTATTTATTGAACTTTGGCTATTATTTTGAACATTTACCATTATGATTAAAAAATAAACTATATTTTGATCATTATTGAACATTTACAAGTATTTGTATTAGCATTAATAAAAAATCTTGATTGATTTTTTATTATTTTTTGTTTTTTATTATTATTTATATTTCATTGAAAAAATCATTAGCGTAATTTAAACATTAGTAGTATAATGGAGCATGACAATGTTGAGCAAGTTATTGATGAAAATCGTCGTCGCGGTAGACCTGGACTTAGATGTACTGCTGAGGACGAAAGGGAGTTCCGAGAAAGACAGCATGTTTTAACAAATGAAAAAGTAAGACGACACAGGGCACGGTGTGATAATAATTCAAATACATTGGAACCTAATAATAATGAGATGGAGCATGACAATCTTGAGCAGATTATTGATGAAAATCGTCGTCGCGGTAGACCTAGAATCAGATGCACTTCTGTGGAGGGAAGAGAGTTCCTAGAAAGGCAACGGGTTTTAAGAAATGAATGAGCAAGACAACAGAGAGCACGGTGCAATAATAATGTCAATAATAAGTGAAATACATTGGAACCTAATAATAATGAGATAAATTTAACTGAAAGAAGTAGACAAAGTACGAGAAGATGTCGTAGTAGAGAAAATGATGAGGAAGAAGGAGAATTCCAAAATCGTCGACATGAAGTAGAGAATGGAAGATTTTTGGAATAAAATAGTAATATTAATGAATACTATTTAGGTGAAATGGATGATTTATGCAGTCATTGTAATGCGAAACATTTTACTGCAGAGAAAGTGTTCAATAAATGGAAGTAATTCCAGAATTTTCAGATAATTTACGTACTTTGTTTGAAAATAATCATCAAAAAAATAAAGCATTTTTTGAACGTATTCGTAATTATAATAGTTCATTTTCCTTTGCAACTTTTAACGCCAATAGTTGATATGTCTACAATAGGTAGAACTCCATATTGTTTCAAAATACAAGGTCACATTTATTACCAAATAAATGAGGCTTTATATCCATCGGAAAATGATTATCCTAAATATGGTCAACTTTTTATTGGAGATCCGCAAGAATCTATCGGCTATAGAATTGAGGCTAACGCAGGAACTGGACGAGAAATAATGTATAGTTTAGAGCAAATGATAAGACAATTTAATTTATTTGTCAAGTCATATGTAATAATGAAGGAAGAAATTGATCATCAACGTGAATTATTGGGTAGTGATACGGAACCTGAATTACAACTAATTTTTAATTT
>JAWWEQ010050452.1:0-11559 GCA_035583055.1 Torymus tubicola
ACTTACGAAACTAACTAAACTACTTACTAACTTACGAAACTAACTAAACTACTTACTAACTTACGAAACTAACTAAATCTACTTCGTCTCTGACGACGAAAACGTTACTACGAGAAAAAAAATATAACTACGACTTATAACTACGACTTACAACTACTACGTACAACTACGAAAGTGACTCTATGTGCTCTGCACATTATAGAAAAAGAAAACTATGGTCACTACGTTTCTTGGTCTACCAAAATCAAACAACGAAAGAAAAAGAACCAAATAGTTTCCTGCCAAATTTAACACCAAATGATGCAATCAAAGCAGAAATCCGCACGCGAAAGAAAAGCTACCAAAAAAAAACAAAGGCAAGCAATAGCAAAGAAAAGTGATGTCCCTCCAGAATCAAACAAATTGCAATTAAAAGTTAAAGAGTGGAGAGTGAAATAGCCTGGAATTTATTGCAGGCCTATCATGGTATGCGACTAAATAAATAAAACGAAAACGGGAATGGCGAAAAATAAATCGATTTGTTACGATGACTCTTTGAGACAAGAGTGCCCGCAAGGTAACAAGAAATGTTTATGGGACTCGCCAAACTAAAATTTTGATTCGCAACTTTTTATAAAATAATAAATATAAAAAAAATATAAGCTATTTACTATGAATATTGTGCAATAACTAGGGGCTTTTATGCTCATAATCTAAATTAGTACCTCTAAAAATTTCGAAAACTTTTGTTTACTTATCAACATATTAAAACTATTGTTTTTCGATATGACGAGATTTAACTGTGTTATTCGAAAATAGCACTTATTCAAATATCATTGAATTATGACTACAATGTCCAAAATATTATTACCAAGCTACTATAATTTTCATATGTTGAGTTTAACCATAAAAAAAATATTTAGAATGCGATAATAAATAAATATTATTTTCAAAATAATTGATTGTTATAAAAAAAAAATGACGAATGAAAATTCACAAAAAAAATATATCATTTAGTGTTGACTAATACAAAGAACGAAAGCGGTAATATTTCAAAAATTTTATTTTCGAAAATTTTATTAAATCCATGGCCTTGAATGATCACTAAATTTTGACTATAATATAATAATCAAAGCGAAGTATTATATTCGATGAGTGTTGCCGCAACGTAAACAAACCAAGTCTACGAGTTCTTCGGATGCCTGATGTGTTTACATTTGACGTCAACAAATGACTTTAAAATTCTTCCTATTTTATTCTAAGCTACGAATTACGACAAATTTATTTCAATAGATAATTTACTATTTTTTTTTCCTAATTTGTCAACAACAATAATAATTTCGATAAAATTATTAAATATTAAACATTTTATTACTATTAATAAATGTCAAACAAATTATCAATAATTATTAAACTATCAAAATTAATAGTTATTAAAGGCCCATACAACGACATAAATTTTAATAATTCCCCGAAGGTACATACTCTCTCGCCACTTCGTTGCCGCGACGAAAAATAATTTTATTTTAATTGCTACGATGCTACAAAATGTAGCAGTGTTTTTATTATTTTTGATATGTGAAGGGATAGGTGTCATCGAGAGCAAATACTCGCGATTCGCGGGGCCACACGTTCTGGGCGTCATTTATAATGGGCTACTAGCCAGGGCAACCTGGGTAGCAGGGTTATGCTGAAAAGGCTATAAAAAGACACAAGTGTTTTTAATATCTAAATATTATTAGTTTAAGTGTTTTTAATATCTAAATATAATTAGTTACAGTGCATTCGAGAAAGCACCGATTTCGCTAAATTGTATGCATTGCGCACAATGCTAAAGCCTTTGACGCACAGTTCATTTTAAAAGAACTAGCCGAGAACCCCGCGTATAAACCGTCCACTGTAATTTTAAACGGTCAAAATATAACACTTCTTAAATGTGGTCGTAATAAGTTCATCGACCGTATAAATTATTTTCCGATGAAATTAAGCGCATTACTAGAACCTTTGGTTTACCTAAAAAGGGATATTTCCCACATTTTTTGAATACTCTCGACAATGAGGACTACGTCGGCCCTCTGCCAGATGTTGAGTTTTATGGCCCCGACTCGATGACCGCTGCAGATCGTGACGTTTTTCTTACCTGGTATCGCGAAACGCGTCCTGACTATATATTCAATTTGAAAAAGGAGATCGTCGCGTATTGCCAAATGGATGTGGAAATTCTCAGACGGGCATGTATACAATTTCGGAAAATTTTTCTAGGCGTGTCTGATACGGACCCATTCATATCAGCGTGTACTATAGCATCGGCGTGTTCGTAAGTTTACAGAAACAATTTTTTGACAGCAAATACGATCGGTATAATACCACCCAATGGATATAGACGCGCCGACAGACACTCTCCAAAATCTATAGAGTGGTTACTCTATTGCGAACGTGAGAGTGGGCGCGAGATTGTACACGCGGGCCGCTCCCGCGAGTTTCGTTTACCCGAGGGTTATTTAGTGGACGGTTATCTAACAGGCGATGCAGCAACAGACGGAAATCACAATATTAACGGAATTGTTTTCGAATTTCAAGGCTGCTATTGGGACGGCTGTCCGCGTTGTTTTCCCAATAATCGTGATACTAAAATAACGCGTTTTAATCAAACATTCGCGCAAGCTTACGAGAGTACATGTGAAAAAATTATGCGCATACGATGCAGTGATTACGAGGTGCACGAGATGTGGGAATGCGATTTTGAGCGATTAAAAGCACAGCAGCCGGAAATCACGCGGTATGTCAGGAGCCATCCAATAATGTGTAAAATTACGCTGGATCCACGTGACGCATTTTTCGGCGGTCGAACGGAAAATATCTTCACAAAGTACAGTGTCACTGATGACGAAGAGATCAAATATACCGATATTTGCTCTCTTTATCCGTATATTTGTAAAAGGGGCCGCTTCCCAATCGGACACCCGCTTATTTATACCGGTAAAGAATGTGCCACATTAACGGGCGGTCAAAAACAACAATCTCACGAACATAGAAGGGCTTGTTAAATGTCGGATTTTACCGCCTCGCAATTTATTACTTCCCGTGCTGCCTGTAAAAATGCACAATCGTCTTATTTTTGGACTTTGTCGTTCTTGTTGTGACGAATTACGTCAGGATGACTGTTGTCACGAGCTACCGGAAGATCGCGAATTTACAGGCACATGGGTTATGCACGAATTGCGCAAGGCGATAGAACTAGGGTATAATATCACCGAGATTTACGGGGTGAGGCAGTTTGAGAGTACCCAGTACGATCCGTGTACGGGCGACGGTGGGTTATTTGCCAACTATGTAAATACTTTCCTTCGTCTGAAACAACAGGCAAGCGGGTGGCCTTGTTGGTGCGTCGATGAGGCGTCGAAGCAGCGGTACATTGACGAGTATGAGCGCGACGAAGGGATCAAATTAGATACTGCTAAAATTGAGAAAAATCCCGGTTTACGCTCACTCGCCAAATACTGCTTAAATTCGCTCTGGGGTAAGTTTGGTCAGCGTTGTAATTTAAAACAGACAGCGATTATAAAAACACGCGAAGACTTTTTAAAACTGTTAACGGAACCGGACAAAGAGGTTTTCGATGTACTACCGGTAAATGAAAATCTCTTGTACGCTAATTGTTGCTACGTAGAAGACGCCGTGGAATCTTCTCGAAGCATATGTGTCGTATTAGCTGCGTACACGACAGAGCAAGAACGTCTCGAAATTTATGACTATATCGAAAAACTCACAGCCCCGCGAGTACTCTACGTGGATACTGATTCATGTACTTTCAAATGCAATAGAAATAATCGCAACGAGTACAGATCTGTTCCGGGCAGTTTACTCGGCAATATGACGGATGAGCTCAAAGCTCATGGCGAGGGTACTTTCATCACCGACTTTCTCTCTAGCGAACCGAAATTTTATGCCTTTCGAGCCATTGTCCCTTCGACCGGTGAAACTGTCGAGTGTTATAAAGTGAAAGACATCTCGTTAAATAGCGCGAATTCGCGTAAAATTAATTTCGACAGTGTGGAACGTTTGATCACAGCGTACTTTGAGGCTGATTGTACGCCTATCGTTCTCAATTACAATGCCATTAGAAGTACGCGCACACACCAAGTTATCACGCGTAGCGAAAAAAATTCTTGCTCTGTAGTATTGCGGAAGACAAGGTATTTTACAAATGGTACTTCTCTTCGTTTCGGCTACAAGAGGATATAATTTCTATATTTGTATACGTTGTGTCTGTTATAAAATAAAAATATATTCGAGTTTTTGAAACAAAAATCATTTATTTTCTACTCCTTTCCCATTATTAGCATCATCACCACTGTAGAAAATAATAATAATAATTCGCATTTGCAAAGATGTCGCGCTTACGCCGGTTATGTGTTCGCAATGCGCGTGCGATGATTCGCTCACCACCGCGCTGATACACTCACCACCGCGAAGATCCGCACCTCCTCGTGATGGCCCGCACACCATCACGGTCGAGTAGTCTACCCGGCGCCGCCACCGCTGGCGCTACTTTTTTTTCATCAGCGTTTATTATAAAAATAGGCTATCACGAATAGTTTTTGATACTCTTCTCACCAGTCGCGTAGACGTCATAAACATGGACATTCGTTGGAAACATCCGTTGACCTGCTGTGTGTGCGGCCCTACAGGGTGCGGGAAAACACTGTTTGTTCAACGGTTTCTCGCCCATCTACCGAAATGTGCTACGCAACATTTCATCGTATATTATTTTATTACGCTGAATAGCAAGAGGTATATCGAACGGCCTTCAAACCCAACGCACCAGTCAGCATCGAATTTCGCGAGGGTTTACGGCAGACGGGCGACTATTCACGCGACAATCAGAAAAAAAAATTACTCATCCTCGACGATCTTATGCGAGAGTCGTCGAGCGATGTTATTTTGGATTTATTTACCAAAGGCAGTCACCACAAAAATATAAGTGTCATATTCATTACATAAAATGTTTTTCATAAAAGAAAGGCACAGCGCAACATAAGTCTAAATACGAAATATCTTGTGCTGTTCAAAAACCCACGCGACAAAGCACAGATACAGCATCTAGCGCGCCAAATTCACTCAGAGGACTCGCTTTTTCTGCGCGACGCGTACGTCGATGCAACACGTTTGCCGCATTCTTATCTTTTTATAGATCTCTCGCAGGACTGCTTGGACGAGTTTAGATTTCGTAGCAATGTGTTTCCCAACGACGAGATACATTATGCGTACGTACCAAAGTACCTTAAATCACACTGTCAGTTGGAAAACAACTATGAGCGCGTACAGACGCGTGGGTGGGCAGCACGGTACACAGCCTCAGGGTAAACATTTTTCCAAGAAAAATCTTGCGCTTCTCGGCGCGCTCTGCCACGGTGACAAAAAACGTCGAACAGTTATAGCTCGTACGGCCGACAAACCACTCGTCAAATGAATATGCGAGTGTGTGTTGAAAGTTTTACAAGCGGTAGTAAAGTTGAGCGATAGCGACAAGAGACGTTTGCGCAGACATAAACACACACTTAGAAAGTTGAGCAACGACAGCCGTATAGCTGGAGACGCTGACTGGCGCGCAAAGAAACGTACCATCGTTCAGAGTGGCGGATCGTTTTTGCCGCTCTTACTGGCGCCGATACTCGGAACACTAATTTCAAAAATATTTGGCCCGAGTGGTGCTGGTATGCAGTAACATGGAGCGTGTCCGTAAGATGATACTCGTACCCGAAAGCACGTTTCAACCGACAACGACGACGGCGACGATCAGCCCGCCCGCTGAGCCGAGCCTTCAGACAGAGTCAAGTGGTGTGGCGGCTGCGGAGAAAAGTTTACAAACACGGGGTGATAATTTTTCACGCTTAGACGGTGAAATGTACAAGGTTTTACGCTCAAAAACAGCTCGCGATGATTACGAGAAATGTCTAAATTATTTACAAATTTTACGACATTATCTTTTTTTCCGAGGCGGCGAACGGCTGGTGGAAAGCGAACGTAATATAGCGAGGAGACTATACTCGATGGGCTGTCAAAAATGTACGTCCCCAAAGCCTGGCGCTTGCTACGACATTGGAAAACAAGAGTGCCTGATCGTCTAAAATGGGACAATGCGGGCACTGTGAGCATCGATGGTAGTGTCATACCACGCTCAAACATAACAGAGTTACTGCTCGACGTCTTGCAGCGCAAGAAAAGCGTTCCCGAAGACGAGACACCCATTAGTCGTTACGAATTTGCGCAATTTCTCAAAGCAAGCGGCACACCCGCTGATTTGATCGCTAATCCAAAATTTCTAAAAATAGGGCAAATTATAAATGCCGAACGACGTTTGCCACCGCAATCAGGGGCCCGTCTTATCGCCACCGTCGCCCATTCACACGCGTAGTAAAAAACACATCAGACAAGTTAAAAAAAGGTGGCTCAACTTTGACCTAGCGTGATTGATGGTCAAAAATGGCTTACAAAAAGTAGTATTAGAATCTCGAACACGAAGCCGGCTCGTTGGGCTGGTAGAAATTCACATACCATGCAGTATTGTACATTTTCAAGAAGATGAGGCATCCTACAGGTTTGCCACGTACGACGGAACGCGGCTCATAGAGGAAAAATATTGTAATATACCTTATGGAATATATGATTCACTCTCGCAGCTGGTGGACGCGATAAACAGTTCAAACGAAACCTATCGTCATCAAATGCTCGAACCCGCAAAATCACGTCGTGGCTATTATGCTTAACACGCAAATGTAACTGTTTGCAGCTACACGAGATTCATATCAATGGAAAACTTCGACGCATACTCGGTTTCGATGACAGCCCTGAAAAACAAATGACGCCTTTTACGACTTTAAACATCGAGAGTAAGAGGGTCGTAGTCGCCGCGAGACCTGCATCGCTTTCTCGAGCCATTTCAGCCCAGCTGTATGTTTACACAGACATATGTGAACCCTACACTATAGGCGACACTCAGGCTGCCCTTTTGCGCATCGTTTCGATGGATACTTTTAAATTCAGATATGGCTGCACAATTGTACAGCGCTTTGCACCCGCTCACTGTATACCACTTCTCTATCATAATTTCAATAATATATTGTTATAGATATAAGAGACTAACACGGGCACCGTATACCATTCGAGTATGGTACGTTGACGGTAACGCTACACTTTAAGCGCAGTCGGTAACATGGCTCATTGCGTACGCTATTACGACGAACAGGTTGGTGCCGGTGGTGTGAGAAACGTTTTCGCCGGCTCGACATTTCAGAGGGGGCGCGGTGTAGGTGCTTGGCTAGGTGGCCTCTTTCGACGTATTCTACCGTACGTTGCGAGTGGCGCTAGGACTGTAGGCAAGGAGGCGTTGCGCGCAGGTATAAATGTACTCGACGATGTTGCCAACAGCGGTACTAATTTCAAGGAGGCTGTGAAGACAAGAGCCGAAGAATCGGGTCGTAATCTCAAGCGTAAAGCAGCTGAGAAAATATTGGAAATTATGAAAGGCTCAGGCTATAAAACAACTACGCGCGCTAAACGTCGTCGACAGTCGCGCAAGACACCCGGCAGTGTTCGCACCACACGCACCAAACGCAAAAGGACCGTAAAAACAGTAGGGGGTCGAAAGTCACACAAAGGAGGCCGAAAAAAGCGAAAAATACCGATTTTTTAAAGCGTTAGTGATATTTTCGGACCAAAGTAAATAGAAAAAATGTCTTTTTTACATTCACACTCGTCAGAGTGTATGTCGAGTTAACTCGACCTTTTTACACTCCCGGCGACTCAAACATCCATCGAGGATAGCTGTTTTTCGAACTATAAACCCGTGTCGTCCATCAACGATGAAGGTGACGCACCGATCGAATTTGTCCTACCCAGCGCCAGCGAGCAGTACATCGATCTCGCGCATACCATGTTTTACGTAAAGGCACAAATACTACCGGTCGAAGATCCCGACGTGAATTTAAGAGTGGCCCGTTAATAACGTTCTTCACTCTATGTTCAATCAGATATTTTTCTCAATCAAAAACTTGTCTCACCTTCAAACAACGCATATCCGTACAGAGCTTACATCGAGTCGCTATTGAATTATTCGCCAGCGGCCAAAGAGTCTCATCTCGTTTCGAGTCTCTAGTACGATGACAGCCGGCTGCTTCGAGGCCACACCGCAAAATCAAGGGGCCGGTTCTAATAAAGGACTCATGAAACGACAAAATCATATCCTTGGAGAAAAAACATTCGATATGGTTGGCCATCTGCACTGCGATTTGTTTAATCAAGACAAAATGCTTATCAATGGCGTCGAAATGCGCGTACGACTAGTGCGCAGCAAAGATGCCTTTTGCCTGATGGATAGCACAGACGACGGTCGATTTGCCATAAGGATAAAAGAAGCCACGCTCATTATTCGACGGGTGAAAATAAATCCCGGTATTTTAATAGCTCACGCCAATACTTTGGCCAAGGCAACAGCCAAGTATCCCATTACAGATGTCGAAGTTAAAACTTTTACGCTTCATGCCGGTATACACGGTGACAGTATCGATAACGTAATTCTAGGGCAACTGCCGAAACGCGTAATTATCGGTTTCGTAGATAACAGAGTGTTCAATGGAAATCGCACACTTAACCCTTTCAACTTTCAACATTTCAACATAAATTATCTCTCCCTCTACGTCAATGGCGTACAAATTCCGAGTAAACCGTTACAACCACGATTTACCGAAAATAACGCGTCCTTTATCGAAGCTTTTCAAACGCTCTACTTTGGCACAGGTATACATTTTCTCAACGAGGGCCTAGGCATAAATAGATCCAATTACGCACAGGGCTATTTTCTCACAGCTTTCGATCTCACGCCTAATTTATCGGCTCACTGTCACACTCATTGGAATCTCATTCGCTCCGGTAGTGTAAGTATCGAAGTGGGTTTCGAAGTGTCCCCACCGACTACAATAAACTGCATTGTCTATGCCGAGTACGATAACATTCTCGAAATCGACTCTACGCGACAAATATTATCGGATTTTAGTGCCTAAGTGTTGACAGGAGCACTTGAACAGTCACGCCCCTTGGTGGCGGCGGCTGTGGCGGCTACTGCGGTAGAAAGTGGGGATTAAGCGGTCTAGTCGCCGACGCACCGCATCCTAGCGCGTCACTTTGTTTTTCTCTTACACTCTGCAACACATGCTTTTTTGCACAATCGAGATGGACTATGTAATCGACATTCTCCGAGGCTTTCGCGACGCTGAGAAAAAATTTTTGTCAGAAGAGGTTGCGATTATTTGTCTACAGAAAAAAATTACCGATCACTGGACAGTACAACCACCATGCAGTTTCGACGACTTGCCCAAAGACGTTAAACAGACCAATTCTTGTTCCGTTGATATTCACGGGATTCATTGATTCGAAGGCGAGTTGAATATTCGCCAGTTGCATCGATATCTCTACAATATCGCACGTGTATCAAGAAGAATTTACGTGCGCGGTGAGGAGAAGGCGCGCTACATCGAGACGCTGATTGGAAGGCTATATGTAACTTGGAAAAATACGACTCTCCAACATTTGCAAAATTCAATAGTTTTTTTTTGCAGACAATACCGTATGCGTTACGCATTCGACGAAAACATTTCGGAATAAAAGAAATTTTTGCGCTCTATACAAGGCTATTCAAATAAAAAAATGGCTGCGCTCGATACTACCTGAAGACTGGCGAACTGTTCTGAGGGAAAGTGTACAGAGTGAAATGTACTTAAGTCGCTTAACGAGTATCAGTGTAAGGAGAAGAAAAGAGCTCTGCGGTTTGCGAAGAAATCGGACGCTACCGATGATGATACTTCTGAAAACGACGAGGTAAAAGATACAAATAGTACCGCCTCGGATAGTAGCAGCATATACTTCTCAACCGCCGAGGGCTCTACATCCCCGCGTTAAGAATGAACACCAGAGAAATAACACAAGTCATCAGTAAACTTGCTGCTAATTCGATCAGCGTCTATGTTGCTGACCACATACCACAATGTTTGAGTCTTCCAGCAGCCATCGTGACTAATCTCGATACATCGAATAAACTAGGCTCTCATTGGGTGGCGTTCTATATAGATCAGCATGCAATCGGCACCTACTTTGACAGCTGCGGACTCGGCCCGACATCACGATATCATCTTGATCGACTCGGAAGAAATTGCAAGCGATACAAGTGGAACAAGAAAAAGTTGCAGAGTATTGCTTCGAAAGTCTGCGGCGAATATTGTATTATGTTTTTGTATTTTATGTCTAACGGGTGTAGTCTGCGTACTTTTTGTCAAGTTTTTACGTAAGATACGCTTGCAAACGACGAATTAGTAACATCGTTTTCTAAAAATGTTAAGAGAAAATATCGTAGAAAAAGACACGGGTAAAAACTTGGAGAACAAAAGAAAACGCGTCGCGTAAATAATTTTCTTGAGGCTTTTGTATGCAATCGTGTAAATCAATGTCGTAATTGTAATAATAATTATGTACGAGTATAATTGTCTCTCTTTATATATCTATCGCTCATTTGTAGGCTTTTTATATATCTTGTACTTTTAACCCTTAGCTTGTAATCATGTATTAGTTTAGTGTTGCTGGAGCAAATCACATTCAATTTAAGTTTGTAAGTTTTTGTGTATTCATACTTGTATTTTTAGTATGTAAGTTTTTTCTTAATAATTTTTTGCCAAAACAGATGTTTTTATTTATCACCTCTCAAAATTCCAATAAATTCTCCAATCCTTTTTGTTTCCTTAAAGAATAATAATCGAGTCTCCCATTTGTTCATACACACACATAAAAACGCAATCAAAAGAATTGCTTGCAAGTCTGACTTTGTTTGAATAGTTATCGCTATTTACACACATTGCTCACGGTTCTCTAAGTACCTCTTGAACGCGTTTACTGATTGACGAAACGTAGTGTTAAATAGATTTCCCTTTGAGAATCATTTTTCACACCGCCTTGTCAACTGAGCGAGAACAACACTCTTATAAACATCATCACTCTCATATACAAAACTTATCAATGCGTACGTGACTGAAACAGAGGAACCACTGTTGCCCCATATACACACGTATAATAAAGCCTCTTGAACCACTACAGGGTTTATTACACGTCGATAAATAAATTTGAGAGAATAATTTTCCCGCCCGCCTTGTCAAGTGGGTGCGAACAGCACCTTTGATAAACCGTTTACGTGACTAAAACAAAGGAACCACTGTTACTCCATATACAGGCGTATTATAAAAATCTTGCGAACCACTACAGGGTTGATTGATTTAAACTTTTTTTAGAAACATACACTTATAAATAAATATCTTTCCCTTTGAGAATATTTTCCTACCGACTTGCCTCCCTCCAGCACAGTACATACGTAGTGTTCTGTCATTGGTTCAACGGACACCACCCACCCACTACCCAACGATACGGTGGGGATACATACTCGCACATATATAAAGAGCGATGAGCCCAGAGCCTGCAATAATACGTTAGAAGCAGCGACTGAGAACGCATCATCTCTATCGTAACGCTGTATTATTT
>JAWWEQ010050453.1:0-11558 GCA_035583055.1 Torymus tubicola
AAATGCAGAAAATGCTAAAATCAACAACTTTGACCCTCTGCCACTAAAAAACTATAAGTGAAAAAAATCTGAAAAAAATCAGGGTAACATATGGGATGGTTACGAAGCGATTTAGGTGATTTTAAAAGAAAAAAATGTTTGACCTCTCGATTCACCAGAAAACTGCCCATATATATATATATATATATATATATATACACACACACACACACACACACACACACACCATTTACAAACATTTTTAATACTTAAATCTAAACGCTAACGATGTACTATAGTCCGTTACAATATTACGATCTGTAATATTTTAAATAATGGATTGAAAATACTGATTTGTAAACTATTATCATTAAACATATGATTTTTTTGCTTCATAGTATCCATATTTCTAGAACCCGCCAAAACTCATATCTCTTACTCATAAAGCTTCTATATATGCGTCAAACGCGTTGATGTGATCTTAAGCCATGTAAATTCATTCAATATCACCTTACTTTATGACTCGAGAAATTCCCTTCGTCAACGGGGAAAAAAGAAAAAAAATTCTTCAAACATCCTCGTAAAACTCTCGAAAACCCCTTCGGACTTGCGACTCATCATCGAAGGGGTACTAACTTTTTGCATCCTGGTGTCATAGATTCACACGCCCACGGGTAATTGCCTCGAGTACCTGTACTTCACGCGCAAGTTATTATTGCGTGGTCGGTGTGGGCGGATAAAGCGTGGAAAGTAAAAAAGAGCTGAAGATAAAAAAAGGAAGAGAAAAGCAGAAAAGGAAGCAAAAAGAGGATGGAAAGATAGATAAGTAGGGTGAGAGTTTTGTGAATTGGATTTTCCAGGAAGAGAATTTGAAGGGTGTTTGATGCTAAGGTCAGAGGAAAAAGTGATAAATGAATAAAATGAGTTTGACAAAGATTTTAGCTAATATCGGCGTAACACTTCGTTATAGTAAAAAGCATTTATGGATCTAATGATAATACTAACTTAATCTAATAGGTTTAATTACTGTTAAATATAAATATATAAATCATGATGTATAATATATCTAATCTTTTATGAATTTTTTGTACTTAGAAAAATACTATTTCTATTAGTGTTGCTGCACTAAGCTTATCTAATGAGTATAATCATATGGCAAAAATGTCTTGTTAAAATGTACATTCTAAAATAATGCCATAAAGTTTAAGCAAGTAATCATTTTAAGGTCAGCCTTTAAAAATATTTCTGTTTTAATAATGTGACAGTATGAAAACGTACAGAAAGAAAGTTTTCAGGTACCATGGGAGTTGTGAATTGCAAGGTTGAAATTCCGAGACAACTTTTTAAAAGTATAATTTCTCGCATGTTCTCGTTAGCGAGCATATAAAAAGTTTCAAATGCAGTTAATGTAAAAACAGCAAATCGCAACGCTACGATTACGCTTTCTTTTTATTACAGTAAAAGTATAGCAGACTTTTCTGCGATAAAATTGGCGCTTAAATTTTTAGATTATACTTTCTTGTTTTATCCTAAAAGCACACAAACAATTACAACCATGTTCTTCCTAATAACGTCCCTCTGGACACCCCTTATCACTTAAAAACGCATTCTCGTAGTTGACACAACGACCCCCATCCTATCCCATCCCCTCGCGACCCTCGTAATCCCTCAAAGCTCCCAGTGTACACAGAATGAAAAAACTCTGCGTATCTTCCTTTACCTTTCTACCTACCCAGTCGAATCGTAATTTCACTTATTAAATTATCACGAGTCTTTCTCTTCCTCGCAAGAGCCTCGGATTAAATGTGTATACACATTAACGTGCACATGCACACGTTGAAACTAATGCTTCTGAGCACTTGAATATTTGAGCGCTGCTCGAGTGAAAGAGAGAGAGAGAGAGAGAGGGAGGAGAAAGCGTTGCACATAACGATTCCTTTTGTATCCCGATGATACTCAACGGGACCACTGTGTATTCTTCGATCGACGGAAATGGAGGGGCCATTTGCATGTCGATGCATGCGCGTTGCGCCGGAAGAGAAAGAGAGAGTGAGAGAGGGGGGATAAAATGTTGGTGTATATAGAACTCGAGTGTATTACGTAGAACTGTGTCGTTTTTAAAGAGATGAGAGGAGTAGCCGTGGCTCATCCGGTAGAGGGATTAAAAGTTTATATGGAACGGGACTGGAGTATTGCATTTTTTCTGGATAATATGGAGCACGTTTATGCGCGAGTTGATGGGTGTTTGTTTTGTTTTCTGTTGTTACGGCTTGCGTTATGAGCAGCTGAAAAGATGAATTTCAAAAAGGATCAACTAAAGAGCGGCATTACTCAATATGCTGGTTTAGTCACTTTTAAGGGATTAAAGTTTTAAAGTTTAATGGGTATTGTCATATTAAATATTTTTAATATTAGCCATATTTCATAGCTATAACGTGTTAGTTAGCAGAAACCTGTATATAAAACTAAAGTAATCCATTCAGAAGTATTGTTACATAATTATAAAACATAAGAAATGTATGTTTTAACCATAAAGTTAATAAAAGATAGCTTATAGTTAACATCTCTACAAGGCTTGTTTTCTATTGTTTACCAAATGCATCAGTTTTTAATGTATGATACTTGACTACCGAACTATAAACACCCAAGCAAACTCATAAAATTAACACACGAGTACCTTTAGAATACGGCAAAGATTTACGTTGAATCTTGACAAACTTTTAACAAATATCGTTAAGTTAGTGCAGTACTGAAAGTACCACTTCAAGCCTTTCGAAGTAATCGTAAATTCTCGGAAATCTCATAAACTTATATAGCTTTGTAATGCCTCGACTTGTTTGTCCGTAAATTAAATGGAGCAGGAGGTATAATTGAAAGCGCATTAAAAGCTTAATAATGAAACTTTTTCTGTCACATACGATTCTTTAAGAGTATTTGATATAAAATTTTTTTTAATAAATCTCATTGTAGTATTACTTTAAAATGATTAAAATGACATTATTATAATAATAAACTAAAATATAAATTCTGCAATTTTTTTATTGACAAAATATTAGCGATCCAATGAATTTGAAATTTCAGTGTTAAATAAAAAAAAACATAGCTTTCACACATCATCAGGCATCATTTAATATTATTTTAATAAAAAATTGTAAAATTTTGCTTTTCGTGGAATATCGAATGGAAATAAAAGAAAAATCGTGAATAGTCTCTTGATCTAACCGGAAAGAAAAGACAGAGAAATTGGCCAAATTAAGGCAATAACCACCCGCGTTCAGCTTTACACTATATCCCCCTCCGGTGTTTCCACGAAACGGCTTCCCAACGCATTCTACCGAAGGATTTATTTTACCCCCGATCGAAGCGCATCCGCAGTGACTCTCATGAATTATTGATCGATTTCGCGCAGGAGAGAGAGAGAGAGAGAGAGAGAGAGAAGAAAGACGAAGAACAGAAATTTATCGGCGAAATAGAAGAGGAAAATATTGTTTGCCGCGTGCTGCGAGATTTGCATGGAATCAGTATTGCAGATAGGAAATTCGCCGGGAAAATGGAAAATCCAGTGACGGACGGTTATTTCGTGGGCTACGCAGAGCATTCTATCCGTGACTTTTGAGGAAAAGACGTGGCATTGAGGTATAAAGACGATGGTGAATTCGAGGAAGAAGGCGAGAAATTACTGTATAGCGGGAAAGTACTGCTGCTTCTGTTGCTCTGTTAAAAGCTGTGGATAGAATTCTATAGGTTGAAAGATAAGAGGAAGAAGAAAGAGACGTTTGGAAAAGTGGTTTTAGTTTGGAAATTTCCTTTTTCCTCTGTTTTTGTTGCTATTTTAGATAACTTTAAAATAAGTAGTTTACAAACGATAATTAAAAGAATTTAAACTTTTTATAAAAATTCGAACATTATATGTAGTATTAATTTTTAAGAAGAAAGAAATGTCAGTACTAAAATAATCTTTTTACTTCTTAATTACTGCAAAATGGTTCAAGCGCACTTGTAACTTATACGTACATGACGAAGAACACAATCTAATAGAATTGTAACTCACCTGAAACAGAAAGAAAACATATCTAAATTAATATACTTTCAAATTTAACAATAACAAGTAAATCTGTAGTGTAAAAGCTTTATTTCTTTGAATAACTTTTAAATTTATGTTTATACTATATTTTGAAAAACTATCGCATTCAGAAACTCTAAATGATATTCAATATAATTTTTAAATATCTATCATTTCAGAATAAAAAGAATTATAATTTATTTCCTTGAAAGTTTATAGAATTGAAATTTCTCCGTAGATCTTTCAAAGTTCTTTGCAAGTTAATTGAGCATAAAAGATGAAAAATATGAATGGGTTCAATACATATAAAAAATAAATACCATTGCAGAAAATATGTTATCAATAAACTGATAAACGAGACACTCATCAATTCCCCATTCAGCCGAAAATCATTCAGTAATAATAGCACAGACAAAGCTAACGACATTCGCCCGCAATTCCCTGAACAGGTTCCACACCAGCGCTGCGGTTAGCACAAATATTAATCAAGTTATAAACATTTTAATCAAGCAGCCAACTAAGACACTGGCCCCACTAGCTGCGGGTTAATTCATCTCGACTTCCATCTCCCTTCTCTCAACGTTCACACAACGTTACACACTCATACATATATACACGTGAGTTTCAGAACTTGTCGAACAGTAAAGCAGATCAAACCTCCCAGTCGTCGTCGTCGTCGTCGTCGTAGCTCTCGGCCGTCATAACCAAAGGGCATCCGCCTCCATTATTCATGCGTGTGCTCGTTTTTCGCGCTCAATGTAGCTCATGTATGAGACTTTAGGGAAATAAAAGCAAGAGGAAGAGAATCTGGTCTGCTCTTCATTCACAGTCGAATTATTTTACTACCCCATGAGAATATATATATATGTATGAAGGACGAGACCTTCACTGTCTCTTTCTCTCGTGTTTGTCGCCACTTATTCGTAAATATACGTTTCAATTTTGAAGTTATAGCGTGTGGAGAAAAGGACGAAGGCTTTCTCTTCGCGCGTCGAGTCGATATAAAGGACGGTATATATATGAAGGTGTGCGTTTGATGGGACAACGACGCTCGGGTTTCAAGATGGGCTTTGTCACGAATACAATCGATTTAGAATTGATATGATGCGATAAAAGTTTTCATTCGGCTTGCGAGTATTAAAAAGGTATTCGATATAGCGGGTTTTCGAGGAAATATTGGTAAGGATTTCGTTAATATGAGTTGAAATTCAAACAAAGGTAATGTCTGACTATACGCGGTACGTATCTACTTACACAGAAGACTGGAATAGTAATGTGCGGACCAACAGTCACTGAAACAAAAAGCTTTTTGAAATTTTGCCCCAACATTCGTTTCAATGTCTCTGCGGAAAGTTTATTTTAACACAGTAAAATATGAAATTACTATTTCAAAGTTTATAATGACTTTTATCCAATTTAATTTTCAACGTGAATGTCATTTTTCTCGCAAGTCGTTCAGACAAAAATACGTTTTGTTATTATTATTTCAAATAAATTTTAGTAAAAGACATTACAAACTACAATTAATTTATAAATTTTGTTTCTTATACGAACGATTATTCCTATAGCATTACAAAAATTACATGTAATTAATTAATTAATTAAGAGTAATTATACCACACAAAATAGTTAAATTAATCATTTACCATCACAATTACAGCATATGCGTGTAATAGGAACTATACAAATCTAAAACTAAAATTAAAAAAAAAAACAGTATTTCTAGCGCGAAAACTGGTATCATACGATTATTGAAATGCTGTAAACAGTATCAGAAATCGGGTTTACATTGGCCAATGCCGCAGTAGCTTAGATACCTCCAAAAGTTAAAATTTCTTTCCGTTTACTTATATAAACAATCAGTCGCTTAGAACACCAAACTACTATGAATCAAACCTTGAAATCCTCAAAACACCGATGACAAAAAAAATCAATCCTCGTTAAGCGTATAGCAAACAGTTTACAATCGCAACCCCGATAGAATTCGATTATCCACGAGTGGTTGACGTGCTTCAACGAGCCAGAAGAGTTCATTAACTTTTGGCTCGTTCCGTGCTTTCGTCTCTCGTCTCTCTCTCTCTGTTCCTCTTTCTTTCTCTTCATGAAAACTGGAGTATCTCACGGTTACGAGCAAGTTTCGTCGGCTGAATTTTAAAGCCATGGAGAAGAGGCGCATTGTAAAATCTCCACGAGGGATAGAAGCACAAGGGATCCAAGGCGACGCGAGCTTTTCACGGGGAATTTCGCGAGAGTGCGGGGGTGTTTTTACGAGGCAAGGATAAACAGTGGTGATTTAGGGTGAGCTGGTGCTTGAGTTCTCGAGGACAGTGTAATGCTGAGAAGGTTAAGAATTGAATAGAAATGGGGTCTGAATGTGAGGTGGTATTGTACTTTTTAAATATTAGGTTTAGTCGTTTAAGCAATTAAAAAATACTTAGAGTTTATTGAAGTATAAAGGATGACAAGCAATTTAAAATATCTATATGAATAAATGAAGATTTAATGAGGCTAATGAAGCTAACGAGTTTTAAAAGATTCTTGATTCATTATTTATTCCTTTGATACATTTCTGTGAAAATTTAATAACTATTTTCTTGAGAAATTCCAGTGAAATGCTTGATATCGACTTATAATAATTAAACTTGAATGTAAAAATTACTAGTTACACGTGCCAAGTGAAATTTTCAATTTGATGCTTAACAGTTAAGCTTTTCTCAATTACCTCTTTTCTGACATACTCAATACAGCAAACTGTCGATAAAGTCAGTTCGTGGAAATTCCAACAAATAAATATGGCGACTCGCTCGGTTAAAAATTAACTAGGAAAATTGTCTACTCAGAAACGTTAAGCTGTACGTATAGCTGAGGTATGCGAAGCAATCAATATGTATTTTCTCTATAGCTGTTCAAAGGATACTTTGCTTACGTATATAATGGAGTTTTTCTAAAGTAAATAGAAGAAAAAAAGTATCGCTATATATTTTACATTGAAAAAGTCGATTTATTTTTCAATATATATTGCCTTGTCAAGCACGAATCAATGTTACGCAAAAATATAAAATTCTTCATCTCGAAGAATTATATTGTTTGATACCTATACAAGATCGCTTGAATATTCACACAGCTATGAAACCAAAGGATTCGAGCAGGAAACAGATGCTATCGTCTTGTTTATAATTCAAATTCCCAATGCGATCATTATCAAACGTGTAGATTTGGAAATCTGACATTAAAATTAACCAACTGTGGCTCCAGATACTATTTAGCAATTTCCCTCATGAATCATTCACGGTTTCTTCACACGCCTCATCTTATAAAATATTACTATACATTTTGATTATTTTATTTCAAAAATCTTGTCGCCTCGCATACCTCATAACCTTTACACAACATTTAAAACTCATTCGAAACCTCGCCACTTCTTAAAAACAATCACTTCTTTCTACCACTTACGTCTCCTCTGCGGTGACGAAATCAAAACAGCGTGAAAGGCAGAACCGCTCACGTCGTCTCGTCTTACATCTCGACGAAAGACGGACGAAAACGAAGAACGACGATTGACGAAAGCGAAAAAGAGTGAGAGCGGGAAAACGGGACGGAAAATAACGAGTTTTTGATCCGGAGAAGCTCAACTCGCAAGGGAACTGAAAAGCGAGACTCAAACGAGCCATGCGCTCAACCTCCCTTCTTGAAATCGATATGTAAGGAAGGTGGTTCCTTAAATTGCGCGCGATATCCACGCGTGACGCGTGTTATGCGAATGTCGTGTGGAAACGAGCGTGAGAGATCGGTTTAGTGAGATTCGATATTACATCCGCCAATGGCGCGGGAAATATTAATAATTTAAATTTGAGATTTAGCGCAGATTATTTAGGATTTTTACTTAATCAAACTTAATCAAAATCCCAAAACACTAAAAAAAAGATTAAAGTGTATATATATATCTCACAAAAGTGGAAAATTACGAAGCACAAAGTTTTTAAAATTAAAAATCTCTCCTTCAATTTTTATTCATCAATTTCAAACTCTATCGCGTCTTCAAATTTAATGAAATTCCCAAAAACTTTTAACATAACCCACCCGATTGAATGTTAAAACTATCTTTACCTTCACATAAGCTTATAAGCTGATACTACACACAAACCGTAAGATCTAAACTCTCTCTCTCTCTGTCTCTCTTTCTCACCCAATCTCTTTAAAACTTATCCTGTCAAAAGCACCTCATCGTCGCCTTATAAAAATCGATATGCTACGACACAGCCTCTTTTAAGCATCCATCCACCAGTTCAGTATATATACAACATGTCAGGTCCAAGAACAACCGCGTCAAGCCCTCGTTAGACGAGCTTCAGCTCAAAGGCAAACGCGCGACGTAACAAGAGCGAGAGAGAGAGAGAGAGAGTGAGTGGCGAGTGTCGATAACAAACGACCACCTAATACTATAGGCAGCAGCTTAACCTATAGAGACCGTGAGGAGAGGGTAAGAAATTCGTTTTAATCGGGGGCTAAATAATAACATAGCGTCTCGTTGTCTGGCCTCATTGATTGATTTCGTGACCGATAAAGAAGGCGCCGCACTCGTTCATTGATTTCACACCGGATAAGAGCTATACGGTGAATGGGACGCGCGTGTCGCTTTTAGGTAAAGGTAGTATATATATATATAGTATAGTGTTTGGATAATCCTATACTATAGCTTGAAGAAGAAATTTTCTTTAATATCCGGTATGAAAATATTATTAATAATTTTAATCCTGTGGTATACCTATACAGCGCTACTCGCGCATGGTATAAGCTTGTGTCGTAAAAGTGTTGACGCTCGCGTAATTTTTTTTTTTTTGCATATTTCGACCAAAGTATGTACGTATATATATGTATATACATAAAATATAGAGCATATACGCAAGAGGAAAACGTACGGCTCATTTTTCACGACAAATTTAATTTCAAAGGTGTGGGGGGAGGAGACGACGAAAGCTCGTAATCTATCATACTTCGATAACGTGGATAAAAGAGTACACACGAAATCCTCTCTCTCTCTCTCTCTTTCTTCAACTTCACTAAGGCGAATTCGGCGTAGCTCTTCTTTTGTAGATTCCTCGTACGCTTAAAATTCAGTGATAAATGGCGCGTGCTCTTGCTGTGCACGAGGAGATCGATGAAAAATTTTCTTTGACATGAAGCGCGTGCTCGTCGTTCTGCTTTTCGAGAGTCTCTTCAACAGTATATATAGGGATACTTCAAGAGAGAGAGAGAGAGAGAGGTTACTCTTTACTACTCGCCCGTGAAAAATCGTGTCCTTCTTAAGCTGATCCTATATATTATCGTCAACAAGTATTTAAATACTCTTGCTAAAAACTCGCGTAAATTTGTAAATAAATCATCGCGTTCGCGTTGTCACATTAGATATTCGCTTTTGAAGCTACGAGTGTGGGGAAAAATGGAGCCTGCGGGAATTTTAAGCGTCATATGGCGTTGTTTAATATTGAACGAACGCGTGCGCCTTAATCGTTTTTTCTTTTTTTTTCTCTCTCTTACTCTCGTCGCGACGTTTATTATACGAGCGGCTTATTTTTTTCATAACTGTTGCGAAAGTGAGTATTGAAATTTATAATGAAGGTAATATCCCGGATGGCGGGCTCGGAAGATGAGAGGAAATTTATATTCACAAATGGATTTCGATGAGAATCCTGTTTTTACTCTGATAATGGAGTGTAATTATTGTCACAGAGATTCTGCAATGACGAATTTTTATCCTTGTAAACATGATGAGGCGCGAAATCTTTCTAAAGAAAATGTTAGGTTTTTGTAGACTTTTATCTTTACTTTTATGTAAAAGTAGTTTATATTTTTTATTATTTTTAATAATGTTATATTGCTGTAGAGAATAATGGATTGGACGGATTTGAAATATCTTGAAATAGAAAGTTTATACTTTTGTACTGCTTTATAAATTCTGAATTTTTAACGGTGCTATAATTTTAAATGCATTGAAATTTCCTTTCGAGGGCACGTAAAGCAGCTTATTTTCATAACAAAAAAATGTCAGGAGGGTGGCGTTTTTCCTCTGATAAGGAAAAGAGAGATATCAAGGTAGGGTGTGACTAATCCGCACTGTCATCAAAATTTCATTGCGCCAAGTATACATATCTTGCGCATACAAAGCGCGATACGCGTGAAATGAAAGTTAAAAAAATCTGCTATATATTTCAAAATATGAAAAAGAGTAATATGAAAAGTTGATGTTATACGATATAGATATAATATTTCGATCGGATGCAACAGGTAAATTTTGAAATGAATACACTGTTTTTTATTTCGAGTATAAATACTATAATTTTTCAAATAACAAGTTACATCACTGCACTTATGCATATATTGAACAATTTTTTTTTTTTAATAAATATGAAACCCTCGTTATATTTCCGATTGCACTTCATATTCTCCATTTTCGCCAACTCTATCCGTTCCTCATTCCAACGCTTTGTAAAAGAAAAGAAAGAAAACGTCCCTACACACAACCACACTCGAGCGCACTACAAACAAACACTTACATTTCCATATACACCTGAGAAAGAAAAAAAAATAGAGGAGACAAGACGGAAACCTTCATTTAGCGACGCGGCTGGCATGTATAAACTTCTTTTAGGGTGATTGCGTTTTTTTTTTTATATAGAGGCCTATGAAAACGGCCACCCGACGTAATTTTCTCGACGCTTTACCCTGTGTGCAGCAACGGTTTATCGGGTCTTTATCGGAGAACGCGTGGAGATGTCGAGCCGGCGATAAAATTAAAGTAATGAAATGAATTTAATTCCGATATATAGACGTGTGTGTGTGTGTGTGTGTGCGTTTCTGCGATTTAGTTCGGTGATTAAGAATTAGTAGAGTACAGTGGAAGTAGGGTTTTAAGGTCTTTAAATGGAAAAGGGATTGATACTAGGAGACGTGGATTTGATTAGCGATGGAAGTGTTAAAAAAAAGTTATAGTTTCCTATACCTTGTATATAGAGTAGGAAAAATATAACACGAAGAAAGTTTATTACAAAATAATATTTGATAATGTGTAAATTGTTCCTTTGAAGCAGAGTTTTTTTAGGTTTTTTTCTGTGAGAATAAGCGGAAGAGTTTTCTTGTTTTTTTTTTTTTTTTTTTTTTTTAAGAATATTTCTAGCAACCGAAAATTCTTCCTTTTTTCAAATGCTTTTAACTTTTTACACGAATATAATGAACTAGTGGAATTATGAAAAAACTTTTTTCGTAGTTTATTAGATATAAATTAAATTTCCTATGCTGTTACCATAAAATTAATCTATTTGATTTTTTTAAAACTCAAACAGTAGTTTCACTTACAAAATTAATTTTCTGCTTCTAATCCACAGCTTTTCAGAAATCAAAACAAATATTTTTTAAATTATTTTTTAAGCTTAAAAATATAACAAAAATTACTTTCTAACTAAAAAACTTTGTCTCTTAACGTACCTAAAAATAAATACCTTTCGCAACTTCCTCGAAT
>JAWWEQ010050454.1:0-11558 GCA_035583055.1 Torymus tubicola
CTACTTGTCATATCGAAAAACGGTAAAGGAACTTTTTGTTCAGAATTTCGAGTTCTATAAAAGTATGTTGTGCGAGACATACATTTTCAGAACAGGTTGTATATTGAGAAGTACTAAAAATATGTATCATTTTTTAGTAATAAAATTTTTATTTGTTTCGAACTTATATGTTATTTAAAATTAGTATACAAATTACATTCATTTAACCTTTTTCTTAGACGTAAACTTTCAGTAATTTTATTAGGATACTTTGATCTCATGTATTTATTGAAAAAATAAAGAGTTTTTAATATAAAACAGATTCTGATACAAAGATTCCACTTTGAACTTTCAACTCGTCTACAGCAGATCTCTTTAGGACTTTCAAATATAAATCGATTTAAGTTATTGGATCACCCCTAGCTCGCACAAAAATATCTATATCTCAATTATTATATGTCCCGAAAAACACCAAAGTATACACCCATTTGTTTTAAAAATAAATTGATTTTAAGTCATATCCTTACATTTCCTCGAATAGACACGAATAGAATTTCCCAGTAAAAATTACCATGAAATTCACGTTAATAAGAAATTCTTTAATACATGTTATAAAAAAATTAATGATGTTTAAATTATTTTCTTCTAGGAAGTTCAAAAAGTTACCCTCAAAGTGGCAAATAAGATTTATGTCAATAAACATATCGTCCTTAAAGACCTCTTCCATGGAATCACAAAGTCGGTCTTCCGCTCTGAAAGCTCGAACATCGATTTCTCCAAGAACGTCGAATCGGCTGCTGAAATTAACAAATGGTGTGTCGAAAAGACAAATGGAAAAATCGACCAACTACTCCAACCTGGTACTAAAGAATTTTTAATTCATATTATTTAAATATATATGAGTCCTCATATATATTATATATTATTACTTAACATTTGAAATATTTTTGCTTTTAGCCGATGTAAATGGAGGCACAGCTATGGTACTTCTAAATGCCGTGTACTTCAAAGGCAATTGGAAAAACAAGTTTCACGAAAGTGAAACTAAATTAAAACCCTTCCATGTGAACAAGACAACCACTGTTGACGTTCCTACGATGTATTTGAAAGAAAAATTCTATTACAAAGACTTAAAAGATATTAATGCTGACGTAATCGGTCTTCCTTACGTCGTAAGTTTCGCAATAGTAATATCATTAATTTTGCTATCGAAGTTAATCTCTTAATGTCATTTTAGAACGAAGATTTGATGATGGTAATCATAGTTCCTAAGGAGATCGACGGGCTGGCAAAGATTGAGAATAATCTTGAGAATCTCAAATTAGATTATCAGAATGACCTTAAGTATAAGCGTGAAATCTGTCTTTCCTTACCGAAATTCAAAATCGAAACTACGATTGATTTGAATTCTCACCTTATGGACGTAAGTCATCGCTATTACTCTTTTCATAATTGTTTGCAGATAAATGGTAAACTATATAATTCTAAAAAAAAAATTCTTTTATAGTTGGGAATGAATGAAATGTTCAGTGACAGGGCAAACTTTGATGGTATTACCGACGTTCGAGTAAAAGTAGATAAAGTAGTACAAAAAGCATTTATTGAAGTTAACGAGGAAGGAAGCGAAGCTGCTGCTGCAACAGGTATGTATCATTAAGAAATTAATTTTTGTATTACCCAGGTGAATAGCAAAACTAATTGTTCGTATTAATAATTTTTTGTTGGAAGTTTTGAACGCACTACTTTGCTTTTCGAATATATTTAGTTAAGAGATTCGGTAACTTATTATATATTTCAAATGTGATTTCGTTTACGAACCATTATTGATATATGCTTACATTCTCTGCACTTTAATGGTAGTTTTTCACTTTTCTCGCTGTTCTTTGGCCTGCTTGCTCACATGACATTTTGTTCGAATAGGTATCAAGTTAATGATGCGTTGTGCCCCAATGCCGGACTTCATATTGCAAGTCGACCGGCCCTTCTTGTACAGGATCGTTGATAAAAGTCAAAATCTTACGCTCTTCTCTGGACGTGTTGCTCAACCGACTGTGACTGAATAAATTTGAATCTAGCCTTAATTTTAAGCTTTCACATTGTGTTTTGTACTTTGATTTCATTGCTTCATGTGCGTGCGATAAATGTATATTTTTCGTAATATCCTTAACGATCTTTCGATTAATCATTGTCCTACGAAAAGTCTGTTAATAATATTTTTATTTTGGAAAGTAAATTATTTATTTTTAATATACATCTGATTATTTTCTTTAACCGTTTCAACAAATTGTCTGTGACATATTCATAAGCCGTAATTACTTTTAAAGTTTAACTGAAAAGTAATATTTTTTGTTTTGTTAGCTATGATTATGGACCGTTGCATAATGCCACAAGCTCCTATTGTGAATGTGGATAGACCTTTCCTGTACAAGATTGATTACAAAGGCACTACGTTATTTAGCGGGCGTTTATATAATCCATTGAAAAATTAATCGTATTAAATGTGACGATTAGGCGCAAGTTTACATTCACATGAAATTTATAGTTGAGTATCGTTTCTCACATTCTTAAATTTATTATGAATTATTACAAACTTATTAACATTATTTTTCATTTTTACCTTAAAAAATACACGACTTTATCAATATGTATGTTATAAAGTGGCCGTAAATTAAGTTTTACTATAAATTGCATTTAAAAATCTCAGAGTCTTACAATAGTTGTTATGCTCATAATCAATTTTGAAATTGTGAAAGGCTATTCATTTTAAAATGTTTGAATATTTCAATCACTCCTCATTTAAGAATATCAATATTAGTTATTAAATAAGCTATTCAAAACAATCGTTTATATATTAATAACAAAATATTTTAAATTCAGGTATGATGATGGCATGCTTCAGCATGCCAATTCCACCACCAATACTGAATGTCGATAAACCATTCTTGTACAAAATTATGCACAAGAATGTTACTTTGTTCTCCGGACACGTTGTCAACCCGCTCAATTCATAATAATAGAAAACTAAAAAATCTGTAACCAAAATGATTTTGTATTTTTATACAAAATGTTATATTTTACCGTAGCGACAAACTAATTGTTAAAAAGTGTATTTTTTATGAGATATTTTATCTGTTCGACTGAATTTTGAAGTCTTTTAATTAGTAAAAAAATCATTGCAGATTGATTATATACGTTTGGCGAATTATTTTGGCAGTTTTAATTTTCAAAATTTGTTTGTGATAGATTGTTATTAACATTGCATGCATTTTATCGACATGTTAAACAATCAAATTATATATTATATTTTATTTTAGCAATGCTCGTTATGCTCTGTTCGGCGCCGATGCCTCCACGAGTTATAGACGTTAACAGGCCTTTTCTTTACAAAATTGTATCCAAAAATGTTACATTGTTCAGTGGTCGTGTCAGCAATCCTCTAAAAAGCTAAATTTCATTCTACGTAATCAACACTTCGGATAATCGTAACGCAGAAAGTATTACAAAAACTTACAACTTTATTACACAAATAGTTATTGTATTAATGTATTATAATGATAAAAGACTGCACAAACACACTTAAAATGGTTCGAGATACTTGATGCAATTGTTATTATTTTTATAATGCAATTGATTTGTTTAATTTCTGTTGTAGTATATGGATCAATCACATCCTTTCAATATATACCGCCACCAATAATTATAAAAGTGGATAAGCCATTTCTTTACAGAATTATTTTTAAACATTTTACTCTTTTTTCTGGACGTACAGTAAATCCACAATAAAAGTAATATACTTATTTTGTTTTTCTAATATTAAACACACACTATTTTATAAGTGATGGCTGTTATTTCAAATTTAAGAAATTATAATTTTTGAATAATAAGTAGTATTATAACTTGCGTTTTATAATTTTGATGCTGTCGATGATTTTTTAAACCACTTTTATATTTTTATTTTGTTTGTGGCTTGATTATAAGATTACAATATAAACTGTAAAAATATAATGTACACATGTTAAAAAAATACTTCCAAAAATGTTTTATATATTGAAATGAAGATTATTACAATTGTATTTTTATTTATATTAAATATGTATTTAAGCATTGTTTATAAATATAAAAATAAATTAAATATTTATATGTAAAAATTAAGCTTCATTCTTATAAAAACTTTTCCTATATGAAACGATTACAAAAATGAGAAAAACAAATTCTCTCTTAGAAAAGTAATAAATTTTTAATTATACTATATTACCGGAAAAGAAGAAATTGAAACAAAAAAAAGTCAATGCGAAATATAACTAAATGAACAAAAAGGAGTGGCAATAATGCTCATCAACTGTGCGAATGGAATAACGGCAAGTACTGCAGATGGTCTACAGTTAAAAGGCTCGACCAAATCCGTTTTAGCGCGGTTAATGAGGCACAGAGCAGTGCTGTTGCTTGCTGATGGTTTCCAGCAGCATAAAAATCTGATTGTTTAGTAGAGGAGAAAAATCGACTGACACCGTTAAATACATTAAACTAGATTCTTACAGGATGAAAAATTTTGTTGCATAATTATTAGTACTATTTTATTTTATTTTATTTTAGATACATTCACGGGTAAAAAAAACCCTTAAATACATAATTAAAAATACAAGATTTTTACAGTCGTTTTAGTAGAATTGTAGTAATAGCGGCTTAACAACATTTTTAAAACTCCATATAGATATTATATGATCAATATCATTTTAATAAACTACAAACCATTTGTAAAATTTATTTTTTAGGACAAAAATTATTTTTATAACATATCATACAACTACCTCTAAATATCTATATTTATTAAATTTTCGCTTATTTCTGTACATCTTTATAATGAATTAACTTCGGTTACTCGATTACTTTAATGAATCATAATCAATAAGTGAAAAATACAAATATCGCATAGTAAAAGATAAGATAAATTACAGTACTTGATGGTAATTAAATATATATAATATATATTACGAATCTAATAAACATTTAATAATAATCTTTTATTTAAAAAAAAAGCGTTAAAAAAATCGTTAGAATGACTAGCACATGTGTATAACTTGTAAATCGAGAGAACTATATATCATCATGGTTTGAATAAATAAAGCTTATATATCTAATCCAGTCAGAGCAACACAGCACAGCTGTAAACCTCGCACTGTTCCTGTGTCCATTTCTTCCCCAACGCAACCAGGAAAGCCTTGAAAGCCTCACTCCTCTGCATCATACTATCCTTCTCATCACTATTATCATCATCTTCCTCCTCTTCATCCTCATCTCCATCACCTTCTTCAACCCTTAGACTCTTCCCTTCTACGTTATCAGCTCTTTTCTTTAAATAATCCATCAGTTTGGTAGGGAAATGATTGTTCAGGGAATTGGCCAGGAACGAGCCAAACTCACAGCTGACTCTACTGGGACAGGCATGTAAATCCCACGTACCATCGAGTATATATTCAGCCGAACTGCTGCTGCTACTACTAGCGTTAGCATCGTCCCGACTTTCAGCATTATGAGGATGATGGACATGAGCAGGATGAGAATTTGAAGGCACGGTGTTCTGAATCTTCTGAAAGAGGAAACCGTGGAGATCGAATGAATTGGAGATAGCGGGATAGACGACGCGCATGAAAAAGGGCAGGATTATGAAGAACTTGACGAATAATTTGATTAATTTGATGAACTTGAGAATCTTCAAGGGTACGATGATCATTTTTATAGCGAGAAGAGGGATGAGGAAAGGTAGACTACTTGTAGCGATTAACTGTATGAGGTCCCAGAGGTTCCCACCTAAGGCCCATAGGAGGTTCACAAAATTGTTCGAGGGACTCTCACACTGGTAAGTGCGTATATCTGGGCAGTTGCATTCACGTACGCTTACCACTCCTGTAAAAAAACAAGCATGACCCTTATATAGTAATCTAATTTTCTCAGTCTAAATTATCAGAACGATTATATAGAGCATGATAATGGAAAAAGAAAATTCTAACCAGCCGGTGGCGATGTCAATGGTAGGTCCTGTATCGGGGGATCCTGAGCTATAATAGGAGGCCCAAAATACCCTGGATCGGGTTTAATATAAGCCACGCGCACAGGTTCTTTTATTACACCATCATAGCCACTATGGTTTTGGTCCTCTGGTATCGTGTTATAACTATCCTCGTATTCATGATTCTGATTGTGTGTGTAATTATACTCTTGATTATCAGCGGCGTAATAATCTGAAATTCAGAGAAATTCACCTGATAAATAATGTTTATTTTGTTTTGTTAAAACGACCGTTCGCGATCTGTTTCGAAATGGTGTCACACGAATTCATTTACATAATATATTGTATGTGCGTATGGAGCGCGTACGAGATTCGACGATATTACCGCGTATAGTGCGGTGAAATCTCTTCTGATGGCTTACATAATGGACGGGTAAATATTTATACGAATAATAAATCGAATTTTGTGAAAAAAAGGTATATTAACTAAACAAACATCGTCGCGGTCTATACAAAAGACCCCGAAAATATAACGTGTGTGGTAATAAGCATATTTAGCCGTGGTCGTATACAAGTGAAAATATTCTTATATGATGTAATGTTCGAGATTGTTGAATAAATATATTCTATTCTGTATAAGCTTTAAATATGCTTTTTCTTTCTTTACTTATATATGCTTTTATAAGAATTCTATGAAGTTGTCACGTGTATTTAATACTACTCACGATTATTGGAAAGATTCTAAAAGGCGCAGAACGTGACGCGAAAATTTATTTAGCTATTAAACTCTGCGTAAATAAACTTCGTATTAAAAAACAAAAAAATATTCCATAACCATATATGAAATCTCACCGATCCCATAACTCTGAACCTGCTGGTTATAATCATGTTGTTTGTGCTCGTAATCTTCGGTGGTACTGTATGACTTGAGATTGTCGTGTGGTAGTGGCGACGGTGACGGTGGCAACGGCGGTGGTAACTGTAGCTGCTGCTTCTCAGCGTAATGAACCAAAGCAGGAGGATACTTGGGGGACGAATGCAAGCTGGCTCTGTACCGAGGTTTTACTACAGTAGCCTTGATGCTCGTACCAGCGGTGTCCAGTTGCGTGATGTTCTTCGTACTGAGATTAAGGCCGGTACCCGTTGTTGTGTTCCAGACGAAATAGGGGTCGACCTGTGAGGGGAACGATATGATGCGCGAATTGGGTTTTTTTTGTTTGCTGATTAGGGTTTGATGTTTTTGGAGAAAGAATTTTGTAAAACGTGAAATGTTTTTATTTTATTATATTTTATCATTGATGTACTAAAATTCATCACTACCTATACTGGGTAATTTGATAAAAAGTAATTATAAAAATGATTTGAAAATCAAGAGGAGTGAATATCAACGCGAAGATACATTAATTTATTCCTGAATATTTTTAAAAAAAGAGTAAAAATTATAAAAAAGAGTGAAAATTATAAAAAAAGATTTAACATCAATTGTAGAAAAAAGACTTGCAGACAGAAATTTAATCATGCGATTGTCGTTACAATATTAAATTTTTATGTAACTGAGTAAGTTTCGTATCTAACGTATTGGGTAAGAAATTTGTCGAATAAATTAATTAAATGCATACAGTTTATAATAATCAGCTTCCAATGTTCACCATTTCCATTTTTCTTTTTTTTTTTCTTAATTGTTACCAAACTGGATGCATCAAATGCATGCATGTAAACATTCATGCAAATAGTATTTAATGAAATAGCCGCGTATATAACTCCGACTGCAATCACCAACCAAGTTGATGCCTGCGCGGTAATAATCCAACAAACCGTCGCGCTATGTGCTTATACGGGTCGACACCTTATCGCAACTCCTCTACATGCTTGTAATACTCGTATGAGTAACTCTATACGGAAACTCTTAAATAAATGTGTATACAAAAAATAAATAAAAAAGTTTTTTTTTCGAAAATATGTCCCCTCCAGCAAATTTTCATCCATTATCATATAGTATATAATCCACTGGCTTATCTCTCCCCTATAAAATTGTTCATATATCCTATATATCGATCCTTACACACCTTACGTATCGCCTCTAATCCAATATTCTTCGCTACCCTCTCCACATCCACCACTTTCCCCGTATCCGTGTGGTTCGTCGTTTTATTCATCATCTCACTTGCCGACACTCTCAGCGCCAGCAGCCAGAACAACAGCAATAAGCCGGCTCGCGACGACAATCCGCGGCCCTGTGGAACAAAATAAAGAACAGCGATGATGATGCGGTGTATAATTATATTTTTGCCATTTTAAAGCGAACCAAAGACAGAGATATAAACGCTTGGGATATGCGGGCGAAATGTATATACGGGACGTGCCGATTGCGGATTGTACAATTAGGTGTGGAGGGAGTGAGAGCTAGCTGTGTATATATAGGATAATAGACGAGTGCAATGAACTTGGAAAATTTTCGTCGGTCGACGATGGTGGTGTGACGATAAAATCGTATGTGTGTGTATATATATGTCATTTTGAACTTTTTACTTTAGTATACAGAGCAACTTGAGAATTTATGGTAATTTTTACCACATTTAAGTTATTAAAATTTTGTTTGATAATTTTAGATGGAGTTTGGTTTAACGAAACAAATATTTCGTATGCTAAGAAATAAAGTAACCCACGTTCAATGAAATCCTATTTTTTTCTTAAAATTATTAAACAAACAATCTTAACAAAATACTTTGCTATATACAAAATTATTTCTGGTTTCCAAGTTAATTTTCATCAAACCTTTTCATAATGTTGCGGACAGAAATTTTCATTTTTCATTCTGTGCATCATATAATCCTATAAGTTTTTCTAAATTATTGATATTTTACGAAAATTAAAATGAAGTCAACTCGAATAATGATCCAAACATATTACAAAATCTAATGGGCCTCATTTACCTATATAGACACATCGATCAATCCGAATGCAAAAAAAATCTACTAAAACCTCTCGTGTATATCCAACTGCGACTAATTGACCGACAACAGCGGTGAAGCCGTAAAACGGAACAGTACGCTCGGGACAATTCCCACGGAAAACCCGCTGACACTGGCGACCGCACACACATAAACGTGATCGACTTTTACCACGAAATCTGCTATACATATACATTTAAGATCTATATATATGCTTGACGCAAACTTGTACGCACAATGCCCGTAAAGGATTCAAGTCAAAATGTTTGTTTTGGTAATGCCGATTGATCGATATATATATATATATATAGGAATGGAATGAGGCTGATGACATTGATGAACGATGGGTTTGTTGCTGGTTTTTTTTTTAGAATACTATATAGGAATAAGATGGTACGATTTTGATCGCGTATCCTGATTTTTTTTTTCAAATGAAAAAGAAGTATAGATAAACTGGTTATATTAATATTCTATTGTGACGTCATTGGGATTACAGGATCTTAAATCATCGGATCGATGAGAATAAAGAATAAGATTTATAGCTGAAAAACTACGAGTAGAACATAAAATAAAAAGATTCATGCCAAGAGCGAGGTACTATATTTGTTTGTGGTTACATAAATTAAAAAATTGTCAGTATATATATGAAGTCTTACTTATGTGTGGTTCTAAAATCCGTGTGTCATAATTTTTGTTATAATGTAAATATATATAAGTAGGTTATTAACATACGTATTATTCATATCTACCGAAGTATGGAAAAACGTGAAAATTTTCACTAAATCAAATTTCGCACAATATCACAATCTACTGTCAAAAGTCGAATTAGTAAAAAATCCACTATATATAAGTGAGAATTGCTCCACCGTAGAATTAGTGGATATTCACTATTTTAAATAGTAAAATCTTGAAATTAAAATAGTGAAATTTTACTATTTAAAATAGTGAATATATCCACTAATTCATAGTGAAAATTCACTATTTTATTAATGAATATCCACTAGTTGTACGGTAGAGCAATTCTCACTAATATATACTGGATTTTTCACTAATTCAACTTTAGAGAGTATATATATATATACATCTTACCTTACGTCTCATCTTGCGCAACTGCATATAAAAAACAAAACCAAAAATTTCAAACGTATATCTTCACGCACCGAACCAAAATAAAAAAAAAAAAAACAAGAACTTCGTTTTACTTCTTATTCAACATAATAACTCGTTAAATCTCGACGCACCCGCGACCTCGGAACCACTATACCGCGCACCACCCGATAATCTCAAACCAAAACTAACAAATGGCCAAGCCTATTGAACCGCGATCCTTTAAAAGGACTTGGTCACTGCAATATAGCGATGACAATAGGACAAGAAGGAGGGGCATCAGTCCGTTTTCACGGGCAGTTTCTGTTCTCTCTCTCTCGTCTCTTCTATAACGGGCAACCGCGATCCACCCGAGTTGCGTGATGATGACGACGCCGATGGGTTATAGCCGCGAGAAATCACGTATTTTGTCCGCCCTTTCGCTTTGCGCGCAATCAAGTCGAGCGGAAAAAAAGGATCGCCGCGCGAGAAAGGAGAAATATATATATAAAGTGTATTATATTCAGCGGTCGCACTTTTAACCTCGTTCGATGGGATAATTTCTTTTTTTTTCTTGAGAGAGAGAGAGAGAGAGAGAGAGAGAGAGAGAGAGAGAAAGAGTGGGAATTAAGAGGCGAGTTAGTACTGGACTGATGAGTTTATAGTGACATGATTTTTATTTTTTTTTTTTTTTAAATTTGTTAAGTTGCGGGTGGGTAATATAAACTTAAATAATTTTGGTGTACATTGGGTGCAGCAAAATTTTTGAAGAAAATATACATATACATAACACACGATTAATGATTATGATACATGAACAGTTCTTTTTTTAAAACAATATCTTATGAATATTCAACGCGGGCATTAATCGTAGTTAAGAAAATTATATACGATGAGGTTACAATGGTGCAGTTAGTCCAGGAATGATTGATGACAGCGCATTTTTTTTACAACTTGTCTTTTAAAGCTCGGTGATGAATTATGCAGCATCGATTTGTTAAAATGGTTTTATTTTAAAACTGAAAATGGGGGATTTCCTGAGGATAAATATAACTGAATTGAAAAACGCTCGTGTATACCTAACAAATTAATAACTATAGGATTTCTTTATACAATATACTTTTTTCGTTTAAGTATAAGTCTTTGGTTTAAAAGTGGTTCTATTCTCAATACTTCTATTCTAAATCGGGAAAATCTTGGATTTAGTATCTTTAAATGGGTCTCTTTCATTTAAAACTGTAAGTAGTATAAGCTAAAATATTGCCCCAAAGCTACGATGTACAGAAAACGTAACAACATAAGTCCATTTTTCAAATTTAGTATACGCGGCATAACAACATAAGTCCAGCAGTGATTTATTTTATCCAACCAAATTGTAGATAAAAATTATTTTATATAAAATATATACAATAACTAGATAAAATTTATAATTTTACAAACGTTAAGTGGATAGACGTAAGAATTTTGAAAATTAGTTCATAATACCTGTTCTTTTACGAAATAAAAAAAATGCTTTTTAATTTATCGCGAATTCA
>JAWWEQ010050455.1:0-11556 GCA_035583055.1 Torymus tubicola
TAATAATAATAATAATAATAATAATAATAATAATAATAATAATAATAATAATAATAATAATAATAATAATAATAAATAAATCCATTTAAACAAATACATTGAATATATATCTACCTATGCCGGATATAAAAATATATAAAATTTCTTCTTTCATATGATTTAACACGTGATTAAAGACGTGACAAAACACATGATTAATAACGTGTTTTTTTACATATTAAACCACGTGTTAAATCACATGCCAAAACGGTTCGAAACAATCAAGCTATTTATCATGTGAATAAAAACATGCACGTTTTCAAGGTTACTGAGAAAAAATCGCATTATATCATTTTTAAAATAGAGAATACTAAACGTAAAGCTCTTTTGATAGGCAATACAATCAATGAGTACATATCGTTCTTACCAAACAATTATGAATGTCATTAGGTACGTATTAGGTTACGTAATTAGAACGTACTATATCACCATTAATTAAATTTTTCAATTAAAATATTTTAAATGAAATAAAAACAGTGTTTGAATAGAATTTTGTGAAAAAAGTTACGATGAATCGCCGTACGACTTTTGAGATTCGATTATTATATCTGCGAGTTGATAAAACATTTGGATGGAATGAAATAATAGCGTTATTTTCTAAAGAATTTGTAATTAATGTTGTAATTCTTATTGTTTTTTTTTTAGTTCAGGGATAAAATATATTATTTTGAATGTTAAAATGTCATTATTAACCAATAAATAAATAAAACAATATTTTCTTTCAGAGTAAAAAGATAGAAGAAAAATTACCTATTAGGAGCAGTAAAAATGGAAATAAAAGTAAAAAAAGAGCGACAATAAAGATAAAAAAAATCCAGTTAATTATCATGTGATTAATCACGTGAATATTTTCAGTAGGGATTACTTCCATTAAAATCATTTTCTTTAATTAACCATTGATAACCAATAACATAGCATTGGTTTTCAACTTTGACAAAATCATGAATTTGGACAATTTTTGCGCACATTGTCTCGATTACAGAATCGTTTGTTTTTCGCTCGGGTATATTTTACGGTATGGAAAAGTAATGATTTGTAAATACATCTGTCATAGATGGTGATGGTGATTTCACGTTGTAGAAAATTATCATTTTTTCTACTGCCTTGTTTTGGATGCCAATACCAACTATAATGACATTATCTAAACGTGTACAATTTTCTAAAAGTGTTTTAGAATTAAATTGTGACTTGCAGGAGTCTATCGACTTTTTCGATGCGCCTACATTATGTTCAATCTACTTTTAAAAAGCACATCTTGCCAGCCATTTCTGTGTAATTTGTTTTATTGATCCATTTGGGGCATTAATTTCATTCAAGAATTGTGCAATAGCATTTTCAAAAGGAAAAGCATAATTGACCCAGAATGAACCTACTCTCCGAATAGTTTCCGCATAATGTAAGTGTCCATGAAGATTGAAAGTCATGATTTCCGCATTATATATGACTTCGCATTCTCCAACAAATTGCAATATCTCTCTGTCGCCCTTGTTTATTTCATCGTCAGTTGTTGATTCTTGCAAATATGTATAAATGCAGATGGACGAGACGCAAATAAGAATGAAACATTTCATCAGTTAAAATCCCATATAAACAGGGAATGCTTAATCAACAACCATATTTTCCACTCAAGTGTTTTATACTGTTTAGCAAAATTTAAGGAACGTAAATTGCGTTGCAAATCGCGACTTATCTTTATATTTGCCATCCTTTTTTTTAATTTTTTCTAAATCTTTAGAGGATAAAATTGTTTTCCATACATTAAGTAACTGTTCCGTTACCCCTAACAAAGTTTGATACATGTAGTCAGGTGGTAAATTCCAAACTATACCAAATTTTGTAAGTCCAGAAAAATTGAGTAACCTTTAACTCTGGACTCAGTCGCTCGTCTAGACGATATTACGTTGGATACAACTGTTACGTAAGGGTCTTGCAACTGTATCTACGCAACCGCAAAATGGAATTAATTTCAACACGAAAGTATCTTTTGTCCAATAATCTATAAGTTGTATCCCCTGATCAGCTAGTACATCGCATTGTTTTTTCAACACTGACATAAAAAAAATTTTGGGTCCATTTTTCGAAGTTTTTCACAGCGTTTGTGAGATTTGCACATACTCGTGTGAGTATGTGTGTGCATGTGTGTGCTGTTATGTCGTGGCATTATTTTGCTTGAACAAACTTTCAAAATTATAATTTTTATTTTCGAAAATAGATAAAGTATTTTGTAAAATCTGAAAATTAGTTTAGGAAAAGCGAAATTATTTCTACTTGTGTATGTGAATATAAGTCTCAGTTGCCACAGATAAGAAGATATCCTGTGACGCCTGCAGACGTAGAGTCAATAGGTCAGCAGGGGTGAATAAGAAATTTCTTACGGGTGGTTTGACCAATCGAAAGACAACATCCTATTCAAACTGGCTAATCACGTCAGTCATAGATTAGAAGATAGCGCGCTGTGGCAAATCTGAGCTCAAAAGTGATCAAGATTAATGTTTTAAGAGAATTTTTGAGATAGAAAGCTTTTCTTTTCGGGGTTCGATAGGTGTAGTAATTATCTATGATAATTCGTTTCCGTTGAAACAACAAACCTAAGTCCTTTTTCTTACAGGCCCGAGATCACTTTGCGGTAATTTCATTTCAAATATCCTCTACTGCGTTAAAAAATTATGTCCCTTCTATTGACTGTCACGTTGCAAGTATTAAAGAGACGAAAACAAGGGGAAAAATTAGAAGTAGAAAGTAAAAGCTAAAATTTATGCTCTGATTTGTTCAAAATATATTGATTTTTCAGAAAATTATATGCAATCAAAGATAGGGTAAAAATGTGGTGCAAAATACAATCCATCTAATCGCTTAAAAAGAAAACAAATTTTCATCTTTCCTTGTGAATATGTACACACACACACACGCACACGCACACGCACACGCACACACACACACGCACGCACGCACGCACACAAGGAGAGATACAAATTGGTCTTCTTTTTAAGCGATTAGATGGATTGTGTTTTGCATCATATTTTTACCCTATCTTTGATTGCTTATAATTTTCTGAAAAATTAATATATTTTTAATAAATCAGAGCAGAAATTTGAGCTACTTTTATAATTGGTTTTCCTTGTTTTCGTAGCTTTAATACTTGCAATGTGTCAATCAATAGAAGGGACATCATTTTTGATACAATAGAGGATATTTGAGGTGAAATTATCATATAGCAATACCAAGCCTGTGAGAAAAAGGATTTAGGTATGATGTTGCAACGGAAACGGATTATTTTGCGTTATAATTATTTAAATTTCATTTTGCGTTATATCATTTAGCAAATTTTGAAATTTTGTGTAAAATAATCTAACCGTAATATTTAGGATATCATTAGGAGTCGTGCCAATTGGAAATTTTTTTAAAACAACTTTCAACTCTTGCCATTTAGGATTGCATGTCATAGTTATAAATAAATCAGGTCTACCTATATTTCTGACTATTGCCATTGCATCCTGATAATATTGCTGCATATATCTTGGACTACCTATATAAGTTGCAGGTAATATGAATAAATTTCCTAGTCTTTCTTTTTCTTCAAAATTTTGTGATACTATTAATATCACTATTGCATGGTTGATGCACTATTAATAACGTGATCCACTAAACCTTGATAGCATTCAACTCGAAAGTCCTTTTGATGTTGTCGAAAATAATTCATTCTATTATTTTCTATCATTATATATGCATGTAAAAATAATTGTTGAATTAATCTTCCTCCAAATAATAAGGGACTAAAATTTTTTGAGTCAGGTCTGTATGCTAAGCGATATGAATAACGTTGCAAAATACTTAATTTTTCTATAGAAGTTGGTTTCTTACTATGACCTATGCTCCATCCTAAATCACCCAAAGGAAACATTAACGGGAATACCATTGGATCAACATTATGTGATAATTTACTCAAATAAGTGTATTCCGTTTCATTTTCCGGAAGATTTTTAGGATATACGCATAAATTATAGTCATCAGGAATTCCCGATTTCGAAACGATAAACGCACTACACTCAGAAGTTAAAGGTTTATTGTATGTGTGCTTTTGCTTATTATTTTTCCGAATAAAGTATAATTTATAATTTGAAAGGGTTTTCGATTTGGTTAACTGATATAAATATTTATATTGTTTGGTGTATGGATTACTTTGTAAAACTTTAGTCAAAAGTTCTAAATGTTTTTGTGATAAATGCTCATGATTTTTTAATTTTTTATCAATTGCGCTATTATCATCATAAATATATAATTGACCACAAGTAGGTTCTGTATTATTTTTTGGAAGTAATGTATTAGGTGATATATGACAAACTTGTCCTTGGATTTTCAAATTATATATACCTTTATTCTTTAAATTTCGTACATTAGCACTAAATGTAGCAAAACAAAATAAATCATTGTAATATCTACTGAAATTTCTAAAGTCACTATCATGTAATAATACTTCTTTTAAATCTTCGTTGTATTTACTTAACGAAGATAAAATAATTTGACCATCGTAACAACACATTTTTTTTCGTTCTTCTGTCCAATATAAAGCAGAACAAAATTTACATTTGTAGTCCATATCACCAAAATTTGATGTATAGTCTAAATCTTTTTTTTTATAGTTATGATTTATTGATGTACTTAATTTCAATTTTTTGTTCTGTGATCTATGCTCATTAATCCAATCATTATTCATTTTTCTTTTGCGATAATATTCAAATTCACCAGTATATAATAATTTTAATTGATAACTGTTTAAATTATCTCCAAAAGAATTTATATATGACAGTTATTTATACTCTCTCTTTCTCTCTCTTTCTTGGGGAGCGGAGTGGGGAGCGGATTGGGAAGCGCCTTAAAATTTAGAGAGAAATGGGAGCGGGGCGGAGCGGGTGGGAGCGGATTGAGCAGCTCCGTAAAAAAAACTACGGCTTCTAGAGACATTTTTACGTTGTTTTGAGGAGCGGGTGGGGAATGGAAAGTGGTTGGGGAGGGGAGGGGAGCGGCTAGGTCGTAAGAAAAAGTGCTTACAACTATATAGTATAGGAAGATATATATATATAGGAGAATTAGATAGTAAAATTATCATTTTTCCTACTTGATAATTCATATCATTTGTATTATTATTTAAATAATCAACTAAACCTTGATACGATTCAAAACCAAGCCGTTTTTGTTTATTACGAACATATTCAGTCCGATCCCTTTCTACTTTAACATATCTATCTACGATCCACTGTTGAAATAATCTACAACCAAATAAAAATGTATTAAATACGTCAGGTAATAATACTTATTCTGTATTTAGTATAAGAACATCTTGTTACTCGACGACCTTGTTCTTCATTTGCTGTCATTCTATAATTTACTGCTTCCTGAGGATCCACAATAAAAAGCTGACCATATTTCGTACTATCATTCTCGGACGGGTTGGGTACAAGCCTCATTTATTTGGTAATATATTTGTCCTTGAATTTTAAAACAATATGGCGCTCTCCCTACTGTAGAAAATCAACTAAATTAACATTAAACAATGCAAATGAAAACGTACTGTTATTATTCCGAACACGTTTGAAAAACTATTTACTTTTTAAGTGATTATTTTCAAAATAAGGACGTAAATTATTTGGAAAATCTGGAATGTTTTCTAATTCTACAGACCCGTGACTGCAACAGTCATTGAATGAATTACCTTTATTATACACCTCACCTACAAAATGTTTTGCACTGTAATGTCCACATAAAATATTCATTTCCCCCAAATAATTTTCATTAATATATATTTTCATAGAATTTGTGAAATTCTGTAGGTATTAAATTTTTCTGTAGCATAGTTTTAAGATGAGCTTGTTTTTTTGTGTTTAGAATTATTTTTTCATTGTAAGCCCTTTGTAATGGATACGCAGATATAGTTTTCGTAGTGACATTCTTTTTAAACATTTTAACGCAACTTGAATCTTTTTCAAAATCATACTTGACGGAAATAAGAGATTGCTGTGGCGCAACTGAGATTTCTCTCAAACTTGAGATTTCTACATTTCGCCAAAAAAAGTTTTCTGCAAGATCTGCAAAATTCAAAATTTCACTCTGTTCCACTTCATGGACAGCGTATGGTTTGTTTATTTTGCACTCTGTAATCAATCTGCACCATTCTTGCTGGGTATAAACAGATTTATTTTTGCAGTAATTCTCTATGCGAGCATGCATCGAGTCACCTGCACACTGCGTGTGGCCAACTGCTAGAAATCTTAAAAAATAAGAAAAAAATTTAATGTCATTATATAAAATCACATTATTTCTGTTAATTCATATTTGTTTTAATTGATAATAGTACCTTGTATACCAAGAGCGGAAAGCTGGCCTTAAAAATTTTATTATTCTACACTTGACCAAAATGGCCACCTTTTGCCTCTAAAAATCGGGGCACGTCTAATTTGCAGTTCGAAAATAAAATTTGCGGGTCAAAAGTAAAATTTGTAGGTCGAAAGTAAAAATCTCTTATAACTATATGTTTTCAAACATTTCAGATTATGTGTATTTTGTTTGCATCTTATTTGATGTTTCTGAATCTTTGCCTAACTTTTTTCGAATTCATATCTTGCATACCGAATATTTGGTTGACGCTTTGTGTCCAAAGCTCATTTTTGGATACGTTTAAATAAAAAAGTTTATGCTAAATCAAGCTTTGTACACGGGGTATCAAAAAATACTGTATGACAAAAGAGATTAAAATCACTTTTTCGCTCTTGTATCGAAATGTACTATTTTGTAACACACGTACGATTTTCTTTCCTTTTTACCCGCTGTATTATGCGCTGTAATTGTCTGTGTGTATGCATGTATGTATCGATAGTGTATAGTTATCGTGTTGCAAAAAAATCATTCTAATCTCGTTTTACAAAAACCAAAGTATAAAAAATCCATACATACGGCACAAAAAATAAAGTGCATATGAAAGGCTCGTTGGCTTTTATATCTCACCTCCGATACCTACAATATTACAAACTCCATGTGCGATCTAAAAAAAGCCTACTTTACGCCCTTGGTACACAATCTACTATTAATGTTTATGATTTATAAGGAGTATAATATGAAGAGTTTTACCTGTGAATAATCTGTACATTAAAATCAATTGCAGCCTTTATGTACATGCTAAACATCATTTTATTACGGTTCTGACCACCGCAGTTGTCAGAAAATAAAAGAAATTTGCGAACGCCTAATATACTTTTCTCTTTTATGTACCGCCATAAAAAGCTAGCTATTTCATTTGAGCCTCGATTTCCAACAGTCTCATTTCATATATTACATAAGCCTTCATGTTTTGCCATATCGTAAATTGTAAAATTCCAAATGCACAATTTACACATGTAATACAGCGGGCCGATCTCAGCTCTAGGAGTCCTAAGTATTTTTTGTAGGTCGAAATTAATCGCACATATAGACTCATCTTCCTCAGCAAGTTGTTTAGCATCCTTCATAAGCTGTCTTGCAATTTTTTTATTTTGTATATGGATATTATATTTTGTTTCATTAACAACTTTTTCTTTTTCAGGAAGATTTTTATGCGTTTCACATTGCTCACACCATGAATAAAATGTATATTTATTTAATATTAGTATGAAAATTTTTAAGTAAATAGTACATTGTGCAACTAGGGGAGAAAATGAGCTTTTTCAAGAGTGGGTGAGGTGTGCAGCACGAGTTGTAGTCTCTGGCGTCGACGGCGCCCGAGATGAAGACGAGTGCTGAGGACACCTCACCCGAGTCTGAAATAACTCTTTTTCCCGTGTTACACATCTTATGTTTTTTAACGAGTGCATGAGAGGGCCTTTTTATATGCATGAAAGTTGTGTAGGGGATCGTGCATTTCGTGTCGTGCACAACCGAATAGTGAATTAATACTGAATATTAATGATAAACTAAAAATATAATTATAAAAAAATTATAAATAAAAGTCTCATGTGATTATTTATTACCTATTAATACCTATCTATAAAATTTATTGTTTTGCGATTTAATCATTAAAAGTTATTTTATATCATTCTAAACAGGCCAAAAAGCCATAGTATATATAAATTTGACATTAAGAGAAGAATTTCACAAAGATTCGTTGTGTCGGGGAAAAACATTTTTTTTCATCGCTAAAATGTAAAAAATGGATTTTTTTAATTCTTTCCTAACTCACGCTCAAAATGCGCGATTTTCTACACGGCTTTCAGGTATGAAAAAAGGCCCGTTTCATACTCGTGTTGAAAATATATATTGCAGTTACATTTCTTAAATTACAATTTTTCTTCCAATTATTGTAAGAGTGTAATATTTATATAATTTTTCACTACCTATCCTTTTTTGGTTTGAAAAATCCGTAGTTTATTCGCTATTCAAAATTTTTACATATGTTTGAAAAGAGACATAAGTTTTTTCAGAGTTACTTTTGCATTTTTCAACAAACAGTCTATACATTTTTTCCAGGCTTAGTCCTTCTTCTAGGTAGTTTCGTGTAGAGTTTTCTCGACAATAGTGCGACTCCATAACAGGGAATGATGAAATATGATCTCTAGCAGTATTTTTCAAAGTTTCAGGAACTGTAAATGGCCTATTCGAATGTTGCCCTCTACGATCTGCTTCAATCACTTCTGTCTCATTAACCGTACTTCTTTTTTTATCGGCTGTCCTAATCCATTGATATGAAATACCTAATCGAGAAATTTTAATAAATTAATTTCTATGGTTCAAAAATAGAATTTTTGCGTAAAAATTACCGTGACAATTTCGTAAACCTGGGACAATTGAAGCAGTTAGGAAAAATTACCATGAAATTCTCGTAAAAATTATGAGGATTTCGCTGTAATTTTTATCGGACTGTCACAGTAATTTTTTCCATCCACTTCAATTGTTCCAGGTTTACTAAACTGTCACGGTAATTTTTACTCGAAAATTATCTCCGGGAAGACACTTTAAAAACTTTAAACTTGTTTAGTTATATTGATGATTTGTAATTTATTTTGTATTTGGTCTTTGAAGGAAATAAACCCATTTAAACCGCGAGCGATCCCAGTGCGAGAGATGATTTTCGTATGAGCGGGAGTGTATCGCCCGAGCGAAGCGAGGGTGACAATTACACGAATGGATATTTTGCGCACGAAGTGTGGAAAATTTATTGAGAAAATCGGTGTATAGTACGCTACGGATCAAGTACGCAAAGTAGGTGAGTCCCATACGAATTTGTCGCCCTCGATACGTACGAGTTAAAAATGTGAGAAACCTACACTTTCCTTACACTAAATGGGCACACTAAAAAAATTTTACTTTGTGAGAACTGAAAGTACGGCTCTAACAACAATACTGTTTGGCTGGTTTTCTTTCCGCTGAATTTTTTAGGTATAGTAATTGTACAGTTATGAGAGCCGTATACAAGATACAATGAATAAAGCATTAATGTCTAGAGTTTTTTTATCTAAACATTAAACAGTTTATGATTCGAAATACAAACAAATATTTCATTGAAATAATCGCGATTAATGAATTCACTGGATCACAGATGAAATACGCAAAAGAGGATTGCAAACAAACGGTCGATGCTACAGATTCTTTTACTCCTTCAGGTTATAACACAAACACTGGCATCGCGCGCGATGTAGCGTTCCAATAAACAAATTCAGGCAATAAAGCTGTCAGAGCTTACAAATTTTTTATATTTGACTAATAGTGTTTTTACATTATGCAAATAAATAGACTGTTTCAGCCGTCAGCAAGGGTAAATCCGTATAGATATGTTAGTATCGCCAATCGGAAGTATGCTTTCTGCAACCTCAAATTTTTTCCAGTGCATACAAAATTGAGTTTTGCGCGTTTAATTTCGAAAGATAATTTAACGTTTCATTTACTTTAGCTTCAATTTCGTAGATAATTAGATCTTACTGAAAGTAAAATTTTATATATTCATTGAAAATTTCAGAAAAAGTTACATTTTGTGTATTGAAATTAATTCAAATACATTCAACAAATTATGATACCAAAAAATAAATATTAAATATTTTTTTTAAATCATCACGAAATATTTTAATTTCATTTTAGGCAACAACATAAATTGTATTTAAAATCATACCCAGTGTATCCAGAAACATTTTTTTACAAACAACGACTTCTTCATCATTAAAAGGTAATGTAAATCTATGATTTACTGATTTTTTTTTTGTTTCTACATCTGAATCATATCCAATATCTGAATCAGTAGCACAGTCATCGTCACTCATCGATTTTTTTATTTTCTTGGTTATTACCCAATTATTGAGGCAATTCCACTGATCCGTGCGATTACTAAGTCTCCAAAAGAGAGCGAAGGCAGATTTTCTGCTTTCAACAGTAATTTTATTTGCACTTTTTTTTTGCATTTATCGGTGCATCCGACGCCCATTTCTCTTGGCTGTATTTTAAAATTTTTCCTGCCAGTACATCCTGTACCAGTATTTCTGGCTTTTTTTGCCTGTACGTCAGTCCATAATGATTTGTTAATCACTCTTTTTCTCGTAGCTTTATGTTTCTTATTTTGTCGCTGGCTAGTTCTTTTAATAAAGTTTTTACAAGTTGAGTTATTAGAACTGATTAATACAGAAATACTAGAGCAACTAGGTACAGGGTCTGGTTCTAAATTTGTTGATACAGCATTTGCACCACTAGCAATTGACATTACACATGATTCTAAAGGCTTAGAATTGATTTCTTGTGAATTTGCTATTCCGTTTGATATAGAGGTATTGGAGCAACTGGGAATAGAGTCAGGTACAAGATTTGCAGTATTTGCCCCACTTACACTTGGAATTACATAGGATTCTAAAGCCTTAGAATTTAGTTCTTGTGCATTTGCAGCTATATTAGCAAAAGCCGAAAAGCTTCCCAATGAGTAATTGCAATCATTTGAAACTTCACTCATAGAATTGCTACCTTTCAAAGTGAAATCTAAATAATTACATAAATTGAAAATTAAAGAAATGCAATTTAATGATAAATAAATTATTAATACATTGTGGCGAGAGAGAGAGCGAGAGAGAGGGAGAGAGCGAGAGAGTGAGAAAGTCAAAACTTTTGCTCCCGATTACCAGTCGAGGACCACCTTAAACATATAGTTACAAAGATTTTCAATTTAAACTCATAGAATTAATTTACTTGTTTTCAATGTGATTTTTATTTTATGACTTTTCAACAAATTAGTCAATTTCTGTAATTGTTTAGTATGAGCAGTTGGATCTACTTTTCAGATTATATTTATTTATTAATTATTTGTTTTTGATTATAATGATACGAGTGATTTTGAAACAGAATTTGACTTAAATCATCAAGTTCAAAACTTTAATTCGCACACTACAAGATGCCTGTTATCAATCAGCATCTTTGTTAGATATTTAAAATTCGATTGAAAGAAAATTCGTAAGCTACTTCGGTACAGCGTAAATGCAAGAAGCAAAAACTTGTATAATATCTGCTACAAAATCATTG